>CAJPEV010000623.1:3649-21985 GCA_905338385.1 Darwinula stevensoni | reverse complement strand
TTAAAAAAAAGTCATTTGCTGTTATTCTGTTGCATGCTGTGCTATAATGAACATGAAACAGTTCAATGCAGACTAAGGGTGTCCCTGGTGCTACACGAGAGGAAATCGTGTCCACAAGGGAAAAACAAATGTGCAATCCTATTATAAGGTGTGCTAGATAACTGCTACTCAGCACTTGATCCAAATTATGAGCTGTAACCTTTGTTGGAGCGGAAGGACACAAAGGAAACTACTTGCAAGATTTTGACTGCAACATCTGGGTCTGGAGAGGTGACGATTTTATGATTGATAAGGTTTCCTGGACTCAAGGGGCTCCAAGATTGGAAGTCCTGCTGTGAATTCCTCTTCACAAAGACTTTTGGTACCAATGAACTTAGCCGAAGCATCAGTAGAACAGCTCGATGCACAAAATTGGATGAAAGCTAGCAGGATGCTTAAGATGCAGGATGCATCTTATAAATACTGAGATCTTTAATTAAATCAATTGTTCAGAAATGAAACACTATAATGTTTTCATCATTACCATAACCGTGATTACTTCACCATATAATGATGAATTCTAAGTTCGTATCTGTTTAAATAACTTTTCATGAAGTAAAAACTTCGAGAGCTGTGATACGTGATTTCATGGAAACTCCCTCAACAAGCATCGAAACGTCATCGATTCGAAAAATGCGACGAAGTCGGATCATCTACGGAAGCCATGACGGGAATCCAACGGTCTTTAGAGATGAAGACCGAGCGATTGTGGGATCTTTTCCAATATTAGAACAATCTCGTCTAACCGTTCTCGACTTTAGCTCAACCAGGGATGCCCTTTCACAATTGTGACTATTCACGTTAATCCACCTCTTTCAATAATTCCCATTAAAAATCTTATTCATACGCTTGGTCCCATGGTCTTCGCCCAAGCCTAGGACGGCATAGGTTATAGTAGGCGTTAGGCGAAGGTAGTACGATTATAGGCCGAAATACCAACTAATAGCAATTCTTTTTACCATGAGGGCCAATTGGCTTCCTATTGACGCGTGTGAGGGAAGCACTTAGATTGGATTTGATTGGCCTTCTCGAAACCTTGCCAAACTTCCTTTTCTTTGGAAGCACGGTTAAACATTGTTAATGGAAGCAGCACTATGAAAAGGATGGATTTCAGTGGCAGTCTCTTCAAAAGAAAAGGGAAGATGGATCTGAAGATCCTGTTCACTAGGATTTCTTTATCACGAACAAATCACCTCCAGCAGGACCGTTTGGCCTAACCACCCGCTTCCCTCCCCTGGAGATAGACATCTGCCCCGGCTTTTCTTCAGGCTCTATCCTATGATAAGAATTATTGCCAACCGTCACCCAGCTAATTCAGCCTTTTAACTACCCTGAAGGTAGACAATTTACGAGAGTGGCATCAGCCCATTTCTCCATCCGTGGGTTAGACCTAGGCTCACGAAATCAGTCCTTGAGATGTGCCCTCAAAGCATGTACCCCCATATTCGGAGCTCTACTGTAACCTACCACACTGTGTATCCGTGTTCCCACGTCATAGTAGGAAGAAAGGAGAGGTTTTTTTTTTAACTTCCATCCATGGGATAGGCCTATGAAATCACCTCCCACCACCCCAAGGTATATGAAGCTCGGACTATCGAAATCAGACTCACTGGAGTCGGCAACGTAGTACCTGTTAACGTTCATTCCAGTTTCGTTGAAGGAAGCGTTTACGTGACATGTAAAGAATTCTATATTTTTATGGCACAGAGAGGCCTAGACTTTTAGAACTTGCATGTTAACCATCGCGCGAAGCCCACCAGCCTATGCCTTTCCAGGTCATAGGCTATGCCTTAGATCCTTATAATTCCTAACACGTTACACCCGGTATATGAGAATGCATAGACTTGAGATTTGATAAACGGACGTTGCTGGAGATCCGTCAAAGAGAAAATGAGATCATAAACACATTGACCTATCCGCATCCAGGATCTTTCCCGCTTCCGTCCTAGCTCTATAATCATGCTGCCTTGGCCTGATGCGCGAGGCCTGCATGACCACGTCACCGTCACCAGGTCAAGTGGGACATTGACGAGATCTCTTCTGGGACTGCAATTTCAGACACTAAAGATCCTTCGTACTCATCCTTGAGATTTTTAACCTTTCCGTTATTTACCCGATAATATGTAAGTGTTGCATTGCAACATCATCATGACGTCACGGTAAGGGAATACGGGCATGCGACTCCACTAGGGGTGATTCATGCCTGACCTTTATTTACGGCTTCCGCCTCTAGATGTCGCTAGTGAGACCCAGTGCTTATTTAAATTTAATTCATTATACATCCCTATAAGGAGTTTGTCCGCAAGTAAAGATTACATAGTTATTTTAGAACCCTAGGTCGTGAAGAGGTTGTATGGAGGGAGGAGTGTCATATGAGTAAAAAATATTAATAATCAAATAAGAGTATTAGAGCCTCGGAGCTCCAGCGGGTTGTTATAGCCCATACGGTCATTATGCCTATGGGAGAAGTATTTCCCATTGACTCTCTATGGTGTTTTTGGGTTGCGTGAGGCAAGATCCGGTCACGCCGTCCCGGGTCGTCCGTCCCCTGCAGCCGTGTGAGGCCTTTCTCCCGTTCTACGTTTTTTGGTCGCGGTCGGGCGTGTGCTCTCGTGTCTTTTTGCCTCTCCTCGGCCGTCTCACGCCGTGGTCGGTCGCTTGCTTTCTTCGTCTATCCCCGGCCGTCTACCGTGGCAGCTCAACAATGACAGTAACAGTCCTCAAGTCCTCCTCAACGCCTCCAATCCATTATCTGTGTTATTTCTTAATTTAACTTTAAATACTTGTTGTTTGAACACCGCTTTATTTTTTGTCATCAGTTGTCTCCTTAGGACATGCCGGACCCTTCCTTTGGCCTCCGTTTAACCGCTCGTGCTAAATTATCTTTCCCTTGCTTTCGGCCTAAAGTTAACGTTAAAAGTCCACTTTTAAGGCCCTCCACACGACAAATGACATTAATGGCTCACTTCTTGAAGAAAACCATTATTGGCACTTTTCTCGCAGTGAGACACGACGAAAGATTCAGAGTTAAAGTCAGTTTCATCGACCTGAGATCAAGAGAGTATTTTTCGTTAATTGTAACGGGGTCCAGGACTAATTTTTTATTTGCACTCTGCTTGCCACGTGGGCACTGAACCCCTGGGCCCGCAACCTTTACTCTCCATTTGAACCCAAAGCCGTCCACACCGTTGCATGCCGCAGGAATCCTTGAGCGAGAAGGCATGGGAAGTGAAGTGGCAATGATCCCCGTCGCTGAAGGTGATCGCCTGTCCATGCCAAAACCGCGATTTCTCAGCTATTCTCCCAACTCAAACGAGACGGTTCGCTTTCCCCACCCCTCCTCTGCTTTGTCCTTGGTGTTGTGGGTCAGACGTTTGAAATGAAACATATGATCTTTATGTGCACACTATTCCACCGTTACCTTAGAGGTAAGTCATAGGCTAATATGTGAGGGAATGGAGTATCTCAGAACTCACTATGAATGATAGATTTGGAATCGTGTTAAAGCTGTGAAACCCCCTCCTTAATGGATGCCTCGTTGCCTCTGAGGAAGGGCCCTGCCTCGTCGTTGAGAACCACATCCACAGAGTCCCTTCAATTCAGGGCAAAGCGTTCGATCGCGTGATCGACTTCGACCTTTCTCTTAAACATGATGTCCTTACACTCGGTAGGTAATCAGAGAACACGATCGCATGCGATCCTCCCGATTCCAAGATGAGTGGGTGCATGGTGTCATTTGGTGCTTTCTCACGAGCAGAGCTCAAGAATGCAAGTTTAATCATAGCCTCTCACTCTGGCGAGAGTTAATTTTATGAAGAGGATATATCATGTTAAATCTAAGTAATTCCTGGAAGACCTCTATTTTGTCAATGGCGAAGGAGTTCACAATTGAAATCCTTTTTACGCTAGCTCGGTTTCTCCACATCCGACCCGGAATTTATCGGTGAACTGTGCCTTGCGAGCCCTACCTGTTGAACGGGTCAGGTCAATCGGACAGAGTCACAGTTTATAATGGAACCATATCCCATATTCGGCCCAAAAACCCGATTGCCATCCGAGTATGGGTTATGGGGTATGATCTGCGAGTTTTATGGGTTAAAATTCCCTCTATACCAATCTCACTCTAACTTATCTTCTTATTGATACTTGGACTTGCACACGTAAGTTGCAGAAGCAAATGGGTGGAGTGAGGCGCAGAAGAGAAATTATTTCATCTTCTGCTTTGCAGAAGGATCTGCCTTTCAGATGGTTTGTTTGAATACCGCTGGATCATTTGAGGAATCGAAAGCCATGTTTACATCACGCGAGTGTCACACCAGAATTGGTGAATACGAGGAAAGGATTTTTCGCGATGGTGAAAAGGTGGAAGAATACAAAAGATCTCTCAGACACTTGGTCGTCATAGGTGCAAATCCCGAAGAGCACAAATACTTGCGAAAATTTGTATAGCGGGGCTTCCCCAGCGTTGGCGGGGAAAAATCAACGAGCACCTGTATGATAATTTGACCGATGCCCTAGCTCGTCCCCAACCTTGGACTGAAATACCCCACGAATGTCATCGTTCGAGGGGTTGGGGTTGCTCCAAACACCGGGAAATTCTGCATGTCGGGGCGCATCGTGGTAGCAGACGAATCTTGTTTCGACGAGAGGAAATACAACCGCGGTCGCCTTCGACCTACCCGGTGGGAGGGATCGAGAGACCGCACCATTTCTGTACTGAATGCGCTTATTTGGCAAAATCTCCGCTATTAATGATGCGATCGGCATGGTTGATACCTTCTTGAATTCCTCGATGAATGACCATCATCCTGACCCCCCTAATGTTTCTCCTCCACTAACGCCAATCGAGTACTTCAGGAAGTATATTACACCTGAACTGTTTGAATTGTTGGTGGAGAACACTAACACCTACGCCCTTCAGAACAACGTTATACGGTTCAAACCAACGAATGCCTTCGAGATTCAAGCTCTTGTTGGTCTCCACCTTACCATTGGAAGCTTGAAGTTTACTCAAGACGTTGAAGAATGACATGGAGGAAAGAAATGAATGTGTCCTGCTTTTAACTTTTTCTGAAAATTACTCATTTCTGCTGCAAGATTCTCCACAAGAGTTTCACCGGGATAAATCCCAAGCTACGGCGGATCCGTTGCCGCGAGAGTGGCGAACAAAAGCACAAAAGTCGTGTCGTCATCAGCGATGAGCTCAATCACGTGAACGACGCAGTGTAATAATTTCAAGCGGATGTAATCAAGCATCTCAAAATATTACTGCCAGATCTAAAGATTAATTCCATTAGTGACGGTGCCTCAAACCAAATAAAAACAAGAACTTTAAAAACCTTTCTCGAAATAAAGATTTTGGGATGGATGCAGCTTGGCATTTTTAAAATTGAAAAATGCTTGTGATGACGTTGGAGGAAATGTCAAGAAAAACGCTGCGAGGACATTTCTTCAGCGCACGACCAATAATCAAATCCGAACTCCATAACCTTCGCCATTAAGTACACGTAGTTCTCTAAAATTTAGAGATAACATGTGGTAAACATCAACATAGCTAGTGGAATTACAGTTGCTTTGGTGCCTAGAGAAATTCATTAAATATATTATTAGACAAATGATGGATGATCATTTCTGGCGGCCATTCGGTATAGCACACGCAGCAATTTTTGAAATGCCAACTTCAAAGCATAAAATGTTTGGAAAAATTTTGTTTTCCCTCAAAACATTTTTTTTTGAGTAAATTAACTCTAAAAAGAAAGTTGAAGCATAAAATGAGAGACCATTGGTTGTCGAAAACCATATAGCACATGGGCATGACTGAGTATTCCACGGTGTTCAATTCGGGAAAACTTCATTAATTCCTTTTTATTTAGCAGATGGGCATCTGGAAACCGTAAAACTTCCATTGTTGGACAGATTACAAGAGACGTCGAAAAGACACGCCTGATGTTCTAACTCCGCCATGCCACAGCAGCCCGCATCCCTGAGATGTCGACTTGACAAGTCTAGGCCAGAATTTTGAGATTTACCTGACCAATGTGATACATACATTATGGAACTGTCAACTCCTTGCAGGAAAAGCCTCTGAAAACCATGGCTCATGCGACGACGGAAAGACCCTACCTCCCACACGTGCACATCAGTCTGAAGCGCAACCATCCCTTCAGCTGGAGTACCCCCAGACAGAGTCTCGACTCATTCTGCATCCACAAGTATACTCGACGCATCATCACTATTCCTTCCACAGAGCCTACGGCCTAGGACGGTATAAGCTTCAAGGCTACGCTACGCGCGTCAGGCTAGACAGTATAACTCGAGGTCAAATTCGCGTCAAGGGACTTTCGAGTAAATGAGTGAACTTCTCTCGCTAAGGTTCACAAAAACACCGAGATGCAACCTACTTCAAGTGTCCCCCACCCGTTACGTCGGCTTACCCAGATGGGGATGATGCGTGGGTCCGCGGTTGCGAATTTCTCGCCGTCGTCGAACATGTTCACCAATTCTCCCGTCTCGGGATCGATGATATCGTTTGCTAAGATCCCGTGAGTCTCGGCGTAGAGACCCGTGGCGATGGCTTGACGATTCACGAAGGTGATGGACGGGAAGATCGGCTTCAACTTCGGCACGTAGACTCCATTCTCCCTCAACGCGACATCAAGAGAATGCTCTCAAGATCGAAAGGAATAAAGAGAACGACCTTTCAGTTGGTAGATGAGGACCAGGGGTGTGTTGGATGCATGCAGGTAATCATCGGGAGAAACGGGGAGGGACTCCAGGTCCACTGCCATATCGTGCTTTATTCCCATCATTCCATGATCCGAGAGGAAGATGAGATTAGTCCTTTCCGAGAGGCCCAGGCTATCGAGTCGACACACGAGGTATCCGACCGATTCATCCACCTGCTCCACCATCACCTTCACCTCCGGAGAATCCGGTGCGAAATCCACGGGGCTTAATAGCCCAACGAGGTTCATCTTGTGCCGGTTTAACCGGCCTACCCACTTGGTCCTGTCCCACGCTAGGTGAGGGAGAAAAGTTCCATACCAAGATAACATTAGGTAAGAAACTCACGGAAGGGATTCATTTGGACCCCAGTGAACATTTCCTCCGACCCACATACTCCCGAATATATCTTCCTTCCCCTGCTTCTTCATTCGTCACCTGTTTATAATTTAGACGAGCAAATGATCCCTGGGGAAACCGAGGATTACATCAGTAGGGGGGGAAGGACCAGCAGCAATATAAATTCCACTAAAATATGAAAAGGGTGACACCGAACTCGGACCGTCTGAACGGAGAATTTCAGGTGCACATCTTGCAATAATACGACTACAAAGGACAAATAGACTCGTGTAACTGCATATAAATGCAGGCATAGAAAGTTGCCCAATTTGTAATCTTACGCTCACTATTTTGTCATTCGAAAGGTCATAGGGATAACCAGCTGAGGTAAAAGCCTCTTCTTTTAAGGTTAACAGAGGAGACGGAGCGCCGTTCCTCCGAAAGGGTTTGTTCGTCCTCGCGCGAAAGAGATATCCCGCGAGGACCGAGCCGTAGACGGCACAAACTACTAGGTACAATAAGCCTCCCGCACGACCACGTTGGCTCACCCAGATGGGGAAGATGCGATCGTCCCTCAGTGACGAGGTCCTCGCCTTCCCTGAACATGTTCACCAGTTTTCCCGTCTCGGGATGGATGATATCGTTCGCCACGACACCGTGACCCAAATGGATACAATTAGAGTCAGGCACCCCCTTTTAAATCCCTAAACGTTCAGAGTTTTTATCTGTCTCTTATCGAAAACGACCCACCACGCGCGGCTGCATTAAAGATCCTTCAACAAACAGCGATTTCAATGTGAAGACATACTTAACCACTTCGAGTGACGAAGTGAGATGTTTCCGTATTCCACCAGATCGATCGGACACTGCCTAACACCGCTTCAATCTCAGCTCGTCCCATCAATTAACTAATGTCCCCTACATTAAAAAGAGAAGATCCAGACAACGATACTAAGGCCGATGAAGACACGAATCTGGGATAACTAAGGCACGATATCCGGCAACACCGGAGGACGGGTTTTACCACCTCCAGGTTAGTCTCTTTCCTCCAAAAACTACCCGAGGGGGGAGGGGGGAAATACCGCGACGACTTTCACATCTCCCAAAAGCGAGATTCAGTGATTTCTACAACCCCGGGGAGATGCAGCTTCAAATTTGCTGGAGCGATCCTGTGTTGATAGAAGGTGAAGTATGCCTAACTTAATTCACGTCGATGCACTCAGAGAGGAACACGAGACGGTTGAATTTTGTCGCCGGAAGGGGTTGAAGAAAGCTAATGGGCGCTACCAGAACCCATCGACGTCTGGAGTGGGGACTTATCGCCGTTCCTGGATGCCCACGACTTATCAGTGGATCTCCGCTTTCTCCCTGACCGTCTACTGTCTCCACTTTACGTCGCATCCACGGATGGAGTAACATTTCCTGCTGCCTCTTTCGCACAGGTGCTATGATATACGGGAATGGGGATATTGTATGGTGATATGGTACTTTCATTCGAATTCATCAATGCAATTTTCACAATTTTTTTAACCATGACTACTCGACGAAATAACAGAACTCTCCCAATCGGACACTTCAACCCCTTCCCTGGTGTCGTCCTAATTATAGGGCGACATCCTCGTAACGTTCGGATATCCCTGCCAGGGAAAGGGTTGATGAAAGGAAGAAACCGACATTTCCGTGGCGTGAAGGACGAAGTAAATGATGTTGAGTCCATTCGCATTGTCCATGGCTTGCTCAACCTATGGTAGGCCGACAAGGCATTTGATGCGGATGGGTTAAGGGTCGAGAACGTAAGAGGGAAAACGTACTCTCAATTTGGCGAATAATGCTGCAAAATAATTGTGAAGACGTGAAATGATGAAAGTAATTAAATTAATGATAGGGACATGAAAAGCTAGAGGGACAAAAGAAACCGAGGTTGTCACACAAAAAGGAATGATTGATGGGGCAGAGTCACAGGAAACTCGGGACGGGTTTCAGCATTTCTATCCAGGTTTCTCGTTTCCTCAACTTCAATTTTCAACGGTTGAATGGTTAAAGGAAGTGGAGGTCACGTAATTCTAGCCTAAGCACTTTAATAGTGACATTCGAGGAAAAAGGAACCGGCCCGGAGAAATCCACCAGAAAGGTTTCACCGGCTTCGGCGAATCACGCCTCTTTGTTCTTCAATTAATTTTGAAATTTCAATTTCAAATTGTCTATTTATGTTTCAAATCCTGTACTAGATCACTTGTGATTATTCTGGGTGTGACTTTTTCCTATCGTATATTCCACGGTCGTTTTCAAGTTTTCAATCAAATGAGACAATGCGGACAATCTTCAGAGACTCGATGTATTTCCTTTCCGCCAACTCGTGTTTCTCAGCCTACGAACACCGAGCCATTCGAGCACCCAAGCCAACACTACTTCCACCATCACCGCTAAGGTTCTTCTATTCGATTGTGTTGTGCGAGGGCCAGGATCGACTGGGAAGTACGCTGCTTTTCTTTAGATCTTGACAGTGGCTGAGGTGGCAACGCCGGGCTTCATATTTTGATAGAACCTCCATCATTTTGCCGCTTTAGGGAATATCTACCATCTCCTCGACGTCAGACACGAGAATTTAAGCTCTGGCGTCATTCACGTCTCCGGTCGTGGCATCAGGGCGAGCTCTGCCCTTCTCCGTCACGGTCAAAGAGGGTTTCCTTCGAGAGGAAAGAGGAGGTTCCAAATATTCTTCGAAGTCTCGTAGGTCTACGTTTGATTTCAAAAGGGCAGTTCGGTTGCAGTTCAGTTCCGATTGGGTTTTTCGTTCGAGAATAGTCGAAATGTGCCGTTTGAAACCTAGTCAGACCGCAGTTGCGAGGGTCTGTGTTCACTTCTCGTTCAATCATAGACTTTCGTGACTCATCTCACATTGATACCAAGGTTGGTTAATGATGCACTGAAGCCTCGTGGCGCCTGTCAGACCTACCCTAAGGCAACTGCCTCGATGGGAAGGGCAAGATAATAAATATGTATGTCTTGATTTCTTCTGTTTGAGTCGAAGTTGTGCTGCTTGATTTTCCTTGCCATTCCACGGAGGGACGAGGACGATACGTTGCTTGCCTCTGCCATTGAAACGGTAAAGAAGACACTACTTGAAGTGCAAACGAGACCGTAAAGTTGAAATATTTTACTCTAACGCCATCTTCGAGGAAGTCCACGACCTTGGGAGGGATGGGAAATGTTCTGAAGAAGTACCGCCAGTGTAGGGTGGGGGCAAGGAAGACGGGAATTTCCTGTAGACGAAGAGTGGACGGTAGAGGGATCGGCCGCAATTTTCGGAGGGACTCGTATTCTTCCGCACTTCGATCACTCAAAATCAAGCCTGCCATGATTATCAATGAAAGTTCAGCCGGAACCATGACCAATACTCCACTTGTTCATTTCCAAGAGCAACCCAGCCTACTTTCAGGTGAGTTTTATATGACGTCCACATTATCCTCTTTTTATTTGCACGCGGACCATCGAGAACATGTCTAGTTGTCCAGGCCTTTTCATATAGGCCTATGCCAGACTAGTGACAACTATAATTTGTCTCAAAGTTGGAGGGTTAGGATGTGGTGAATATATACAATAATTTCAGTGGTACAGGGGTCAGTGGAATGTCAGATCTGTACCTGGGCTGACACTCTCTAGTTCAGAAAGGTCTATCACGCTACCGATGCCACCATAGTTCTGTCAGCGTGTAAATGATGAGTTATTCCGACCTTTATTTACCTGTCCGAAGCTCTTGTGAACTTTCATCATCCTTATCAACAGATTAATGGATCTTTCAATGTTCAGCTGAGGCGCTATTGACGTATATTTACGTCCGTATCTTTCAACGGGTTAAACATTAGAATGCGAGTGATAAAACAGTAAGCTTTCCAGTATCCCTATTGGTCGACTCCATTTTCGGAGAAGAAAATTCCAATTGTCTCCAGACGGAGCGCCGTTCCTCCGAAAGGGTTTGTTCGTCCTCGCGCGAGAGAGATATCCGGCGAGGACCGAGCCGTAGACGGCACAAACTACGATAAGCCTCCCGCACGACCACGTTGGCTCACCCAGATGGGGAAGATGCGATCGTCCCTCGGTGACGAGGTCCTCGCCTTCCCTGAACATGTTCACCGGTTTTCCCGTCTCGGGATGGATGATATCGTTCGCCACGACTCCGTGACCCAAGAGGATACAATTAGAGTCAGGCACCCCCTTTTAAATCCCTAAACATTCAGAGTTTTTATCTGTCTCTTATCGAAAACGACCCATCACGCGCGGCTGCATTAAAGATCCTTCAACAAACTGCGATTTCAATGTCAAGACATACTTAACCACTTCGAGTGACGAAGTGAGATGTTTCCGTATTCCACCAGATCGATCGGACACTGCCTAACACCGCTTCAATCTCAGCTCGTTCCATCAATTAACTAATGTCCCCTACATTAAAAAGAGAAGATCCAGACAACGATACTAAGGCCGATGAAGGCACGATATCTGGCAACACTGGAGGACGGGTTTTACCACCTCCAGGTTAGTCTCTTTCCTCCAAAAAATTCCCCGGGGGGGGGGGGAAATACCACGACGACTTTCACATTTCCCAAAAGCGAGATTCAGTGATTTCTACAACCCCGGGGAGATGCAGCTTCAAATTTGCTGGAGCGATCCTGTGTTGATAGAAGGTGAAGTATGCCTAATTTAATTCACGTCGATGCACTCAGAGAGGAACACGAGACGGTTGAATTTTGTCGCCGGAAGGGGTCGAAGAAAGCTAATGGGCGCTACCAGAGCCCATCGACGTCTGGAGTGGGGACTTATCGCCGTTCCTGGATGCCCACGACTTATCAGTGGATCTCCGCTTTCTCCCTCTCCGTCTACTGTCTCCACTTTACGTCGCATCCACGGATGGAGTAACATTTCCTGCTGCCTCTTTCGCACAAGTGCTATGATATACGGGAATGGGGATATTGTATGGTGATATAGTACTTTCATTCGAATTCATCAATGCAATTTTCACAATTTTTTTAACCATGACTACTCGACGAAATAACAGAACTCTCCCAATCGGACACTTCAACCCCTTCCCTGGCGTCGTCCTAATTAAAGGTCGACATCCTCGTAACGTTCGGATATCCCTGCCAGGGAAAGAGTTAATGAAAGGAAGAAACCGACATTTCGGTGGCGTAAAGGACGAAGTAAATGATGTTGAGTCCATTCGCATTGTCCATGGCCTGCTCAACCCATGGTAGGCCGACAAGGCATTTGATGCGGATGGGTTAAGGGTCGAGAACGTAAGAGGAAAAACGTACTCTCGATTTGGCGAATAATGCTGCAAAATAACTGTGAAGACGTGAAATGATGAAAGTAATTACATTAATGATAGGGACATGAAAAGCTAGAGGGACAAAAGAAACCGAGGTTGTCACACAAAAAGGAATATGAGTGATGGGGCGGATCCACAGGAAACTCGGGACCGGTTTCAGCATTCCTATCCAGGTTTCTCGTTTCCTCAACTTCAATTTTCAACGGTTGAATGGTTAAAGGAAGTGAAGGTCACGTAATTCTAGACTAAGCACTTTAATAGTGACATTCGAGGGAAAAGGAACCGGCCCGGAGAAATCCACCAGAAAGGTTTCACCGGCTTCGGCGAATCACGCCTCTTTGTTCTTCAATTAATTTTGAAATTTCAATTTCAAATTGTCTATACGAGCTATATGTTTCAAATCCTGTACTAGATCACTTGTGATTATTCTGGGTGTGACTTTTTCCTATCGCATATTCCACGGTCGTTTTCAATCAAATGAGACAATGCGGACAATCTTCAGAGACTCGATGTATTTCCTTTCCGCCAACTCGTGTTTCTCAGCCTACGAACACCGAGCCATTCGAGCATCCAAGCCAACACTACTTCCACCATCACCGCTAAGGTTCTTCTATTCGATTGTGTTGTGCGATGGCCAGGATCGACTGGGAAGTACGCTGCTTTTCTTTAGATCTTGACAGTGGCTGAGGTGGCAACGCCGGGCTTCATATTTTGATAGAACCTCCATCATTCTCCCGCTTTTGGGAATATCTATCATCTCCTCGACGTCAGACACGAGAATTTAGGCTCTGGCGTCATTCACGTCTCCGGTCGTGACATCAGGGCGAGCTCTGCCCTTTACCGTCACGATCAAAGAGGGTTTCCTTCGAGAGGAAAGAGGAGGTTCCAAATATTCTTCGAAGTCTCGTAGGTCCAAGGTTGTTTCAAAGGGGCAGCTCGGTTCCGGTTGGGTTTTTCGTTCGAGAATAGTCGAAATGTGCCGTTTGAAACCTAGTCAGACCGCAGTTGCGAGGGTCTGTGTTCACTTCTCGTTCAATCATAGACTTTCGTCTGAGTAGAATGTAACTATGGTTCCTACGTCTGAGGCCTCGTGGCGCCTGTCAGACCTACCCTAAGGCAACTGCCTCGATGGGAAGGGCAAGATAATAAATATGTATGTCTTGATTTCTTCTGTTTGAGTCGAAGTTGGTGCTGCTCGATTTTCCTTGCCATTCCACAGAGGAACGAGGACGATACGTTGCTTGCCTCCGCCATCGAAACGGTAAAGAAGACACTACTTGAAGTGCAAACGAGACCGTAAAGTTGAAATATTTTACTCTAACGCCATCTTCGAGGAAGTCCACGACCTTGGGAGGGATGGGAAATCAATCGTATTCAGAATCGAAAATGTTCTGAAGAAGTACCGCCAGTGTAGGGTGGGGGCAAGGAAGACGGGAATTTCCTGTAGACGAAGAGTGGACGGTAGAGGGATCGGCCGCAATTTTCGGAGGGACTCGTATTCTTCCGCACTTCGATCACTCAAAAGGTTCATCAATCAAGCCTGCCATGATTATTAATGAAAGTTCAGCCGGAACCATAACCAATACTCCACTTGTTCATTTCCAAGAGCAACCCAGCCTACTTTCAGGTGAGTTTTATATGACGTCCACATTATCCCCTTTTTATTTGCACGCGGACCATCGAGAACATGTCTAGTTGTCCAGGCCTTTTCATATAGGCCTATGCCAGACTAGTGACAGCTATAATTTGTCTCAAAGTTGGAGGGTTAGGACGTGGTGAATATATACAATAATTTCAGTGGTACAGGGGTCAGTGGAATGCCAGATCTGTACCTGGGCTGACACTCTCTTGTTCAGAAAGGTCTATCACGTTACCGATGACACCATAGTTCTGTCAGCGTGTAAATGATGAGTTATTCCGACCTTTATTTACCTGTCCGAAGCTCTTGTGAACTTTCATCATCCTTATCAACAGATTAATGGATCTTTCAATGTTCAGCTGAGGCGCACTGAATCGACGCAACATATATGCGCTTTAATTATCCCTTAGTTGAATCATGCGTCCAGACCTACCATCATCCCCCCCCCCCCCGTCCTTTAGAGAATACATTATAAAATAACTCCAAAAACTTCCAAGGGAGGTTTCATGGCCGTACTTACATCTCATTCACCCAATCGCGCATGCCGAAACATCTGGATGAAACTTGTAGTGCACACAGCATAGTGTGCGTACAACCTTTAGTATTCCCAAGTGGACATGTACGCAAAAAAAAAATTAAAAGGGACGCGACGGTGAATTTGAAGCAGCACCAAGCATTGTGGCAATCTCTGGCTCTCATTCTCTCTCCTCTTGGATTTACGTTCTCCTCGAAGAGTTTCGTCCACGTACATACGAGCAAGAATATCGCGACTCGGGTCGAACCAGTCAACCACAGCCCGATGACACTGCCCCGGGGCACTCTAAACATTTATGTGAGACATTGTGGCGCCGAAGGACAGATCGAAAGATTGCTGGGAGCACGACCTTTTACGTTCCTGTGTAACGGATTGCGTTCATCGGCAGCCAGTCTTCAAACACCGAAAGCAAGCGTAGATCTCGCTGCCATCCGCCTTCCTTTCGTGTGCCCAGCCTGGTCTCTCCTCAAAAGCCTTTTCGTATGCAAATGGATGCTGTTGTTTCGTCGTTCAGGAGTGCGTGATTTCTCAAGGATGCGGCGTAGCTCTCAAGTTTTTTAGAGATACGAAATGAAAATGCTTGAAACACATACTGAGCAAATATGGATAATTTCCCTCGAGAAATCGATGGGTTTATATACTGGACTCGCGCGGAGAAGAGCGAGCTTCGGTTTGGGGCCCTGTACATGCAGAGCAGATAGGCCTTCTTCGCAAGCAATGGCAACTGCATACCTCAGAACGGTGCGTTCGCAAGCAAGGGTAACTGCATACCTCAGATCACCTTAAGATGAATGTGTGGATGACATTGGTCGAAGGTTCATATGTAAAGGAGCAAGCGTTCAGGAATCCGAGAGCGTTTTTAATCAGCCAGCTCAAAGCAAAGGGTACTGCTTCCCCTTGACACATTGCGTACTAGATATTTTATCCCGACGATCCGCCGCTTTGGCTTAAGCCTCAGTTGCCTTAGCCTTGCAGGCATCGAGCAATGACTTTTTCAGTTATAGGCCAGGCAAAATGACTCGCGAAAGGACTCAAGAACTATCTCCGTGAGAGCTACGCGAAGTGAGAAGCCAGCTCGCAATTTGAATCGTCTCAAGCTGTAAGCCTGATTCGTCGTGCGCTCTGAAGAATGAGCTTCTACTGCAAGGTCATGTACGTACTCGCTCAGCATTGTTTTACCAGGATTTGTCCCAGTTTCTCAGTTGTTGCTCAGTTGAAAATTGCCGAAGAGTGCATGTCGTTATAAAAGTAAAAATGAATCTATCAGGCATTTGCGATTGCTGGTTTATTTCCAACGTAAATAGTTAAGTGAAGTCGACAGAAGGCTTCTACATCTACATATTAAAGATATCGAGTGCGTGGGAAAGGAGAGCGAAACAAGAGTACTCGAGATCATCCGGGCAAACCTGCACGTGCAGAAATCCGTGGACCTTTTAGAATCCATTAGAGGAAACGAGATCAAATCCAACTCTTCGAGTGTCCTTCAGGGGCGGACAATCATCGACTGGAGATATCTTTCTCGATGCTTGTTGATCTGGATTTTTCCCCGCCAGGCCGATCGAAGGAGACGAAAATAGTATATTTATTAGACTGTTTCGCATTCGAATCCACGCGGCCGACGTATGGAATTTCTTTCAACTCACCACCGAGACTTTCTCTTCGCTTTGGCCCCGATTCGTCATGCGGCGGCTTCCTCCAACCGTACACGAGCAGGTTCAAGATCCACTCCAACAGTTCCAGAATGGAGACGAAAGACATCCCGGTGTAGAGGCCCAGCAACCCCCCGAGCGTCCCGATGAAGCTCGACCACTGCACGCAACGAAGTCGAATTACAGACTGGATGCACAGAGCCCACGTCTGAGCGTGACCGAGCCTCCGTCGAATGCATTCCACTCACTGGATAAAGCAGAATCTCCTTGGTATTCTCCACCGACATGGTCTTGTAGTAGACGTGCACCACAGCCACCTGATCGCTGCGGAAATATGCAACCAAATGGGTCCTGTTCTATTTCATTCCCTCCGAGGGGTTCTAGGGGCTGCTCGGCCCTCTTCAATGGGTGATTGCGGTGATTCCATCCTAAAGTATACCTAGCTCCCCTGTTCTCATTTTTAATTTTTTGATTTCATGCCATGCTGATGCACAATATGTATTATTTATGGCACTCTTTATGGAGGAATTGCAATCGGGAAGGAAGTAACTACCGATGTGGAGGATTGGGAAATGAGCTATTTCTGCTATTGTTTTTTTTTTTATTATTTACTCGGCATTGCGTCTCTTGATCAAAAGCACGTTGAAGTTTTAATGATACACGACTGCTTGGAAAGGTTTCCTTTTTAATTCTGCAGCTTTGATTTGTGCTGGGACTTCGAGAAATTCGAAAATCCCGAAGTATCATATTCTGTGCGATTTGCGCTCTTAAAACGGTTACAACTAGTTCAATTTCTTAGTAACTCAAGAAATTGAATACTTGCTTCATGAAAAAATATCAATGTTAAAGACTCTTGTCGGATGGGAAAAGGTTTTGGATAATACCAAAAAAAAGGAGATAAACTTTCCTTCCGACTCATTCTCTGCCATAAACATTTCGGTCATTCTGCCCCAGGCCTCTACTTCCTTAGCGTAACGCGCGTAGATTCAACAGCTAACGCAGTGCATGTATGTGATTGCTAGCTATTCACATCGTTTTCATTATGGCGTGACACTGAAGAGATCTTGGCCACTGTCAGGTCACATCATTTCGGAAACTTTCGTGCACGTGTGATGCAGGCAAAGTGTTGGAACATACTGCGGTGGTGAGTTTAATGGGTCGCGAAATCGTCTTTAGCCTACTTTCAACGCGTTCGGCCCCCTTCGAAGGAAAGTGAAGACCGGGAACGTGCAAACTTAGGACGGTGACAGTAGGTCCTTTCCGCGAGATCGCTTCCGCTCGCATTCTTCCACTCGTTCTTCAACCAAGCGACGTAGTCCATGAGCAAGGTGTCGTGGCGACCCAATTGCGACGTCGAAAACGATCGCTCCAAGGTCCTTTTACTGAACAACCAAGGGATCATCGTTCCACTTGAGCATTTTCAAAGATGAAAGACGCAAATCGAGCGCTCACGTGCAGCCGTTAGAGGGGCAACCGCAGGAACCGTCTGCATTTTTCATCTTCCTCTCGATATACGATGGGACTCGATCGTCGTCTGGGAAACAGAGTTAAAACTTTACTCAGAAGGATTCTTTTAAACCCTTCGCACTCTCCTGCCGGATCGGACCGTTACGAAGAAGACAGAGCTCGGAGGGTTTAGTGCACCTCGTCAAAAATATGAGGAAGCCATTTTAGAAACCTAAATTAAAGACATTTCATGTACTCTCTCAATTTAACCTTTACACGCCGAATGTTACGACATTCGAACAGAGCATGCAAATGGAAAAACGCGATTGTTGCCGTGGAATCTTCCTTTTAATGGTGAGGAAGATTCCATGCCGATTCCATATGCTCTGTCCGAACATGGAAACGTACGGCATGTTAAAGTGAAACCATGAAGAATGAATATGCACCAGGACAGGACAAAGGAAGCACAGTATGAAGTGCTCACGCTGGGCGCACGTCGGAATTTCATTGTTGGTCAGCAGAGAGGAGTACGAGAAAGGCAGACAGTCCACTTCGCTTTGGCCGTGGCTGTATTCTTGCAACAATCGAGAGGCAATGCAATAATCCCGACACACCTAATCGATAGAGAGGATTAAAAAAAAAA
>CAJPEV010000622.1:0-104350 GCA_905338385.1 Darwinula stevensoni | reverse complement strand
TGGTCAAGGAATTCCTCCCATGCCAATCTGATCCGAACGCTACTGAAATCAATGGAAACCTTTACATTTCAGAACTTTTGGCCCACCCTGTATATAGACGATGGTGACTGACTGACTGACTGACGCTAATTCTAACCATGTTCTATGAGGGCGTAGAATCTGAAACTTGGTGCACATGTACCTTTTGGGATGCAGAGTTCAGAAAAAATCCGACTTTGGAGGTGCATGCCCTGGGGGTACAAATTTAGGGGGGAAACGTTTTTCATTAATATTTTTTTGTGACAAATGAGGATGGCATTCAGAGGGACAACTGGACCTGCTGGGTTCTGTGGTGTAGTCGTAGCATATCTGACTGGCAGTCAGAAGGTCCAGGTTCAATTCCCGGCCATACCTTGGCTTTCTTATGTTTTTTTTTTGTCTTCTACGTCATGTTACTCAATCCCCCTCCAATACATCATTTTTGCTTGAGTAGAACGAAGAGACATGGAAACCTGAAACTTGGCATGGACGTGTCTAATGAGACGATGTGTTCAGGAAAAATGCAAAATTTTAGATTAATGCCCTGGGGGCATATTTTTGTGAGCCGACGTTTTCAAGTTCTTTTTGGTCTTGGCGTATTAAGCGGAGTTGGGACGATGAAACTTGGTACGTAACTACCTATTGGGATGCTGCAGAAAACTTCTGATTTTAGAAGTAAATTCCCTGCGGGCACAAATGTCAAAGGGAGGTGCTTTCAACGAATTTTTTTGCATCTGGTAAACTGGTGAACATGGAAAGCTGAAACTTTTTATGAATGTGACTACTAAGACAAGGAGTTAAATAAAAATGTTAAGTCTCGATACATCCTCTGGGGGAATTTTTCGAGGTGCGATGTTTTGAAAAAGAAATTGGCATGGCGAATTGGAAAGAAATGGAAAGGTGAAACTTCGCACACGTATAATGACATGATATTACTGAGCTGAGAGAGTATTCAGCTTTCATGGTGCATCCCCTTCGGGCGTAGCTTTTGGGTGGGTCGGCTTTTCAAAGCATGTTTTTTCACCAGCGAAAAGGACAAATGTATAATGTTGAAACTTTCGGGACATGTACATCTCCGGGCAGACATAGAAAAGTAGCTGGCGCACGCATCACTGACGTGATGTTCATTTAAGGAAAAATTAAACTTTTTTCATACGTCTACTCAGAGCACAGCTTTTGATTGGGCCGCTTTTCCATACACATTTTTTTCGGCCAGCAAAAAGGGGAAACGTATGAGGCTGAAACTGGGTGGCATGGAGTTCCCTGAGTCTACATTTCAAGAGAAAAAAAAAATTCGTTAACACCCATTAGTGCACTTTTTTCAGGCCCATTTTCCTGATTTTTTTTTTTGATCCAACGAAACAGAGACAGGAAATTTAAACTTCCCTCAGAAGTACCTGTTTGATGGCTGAGTAGAGGAAAAATCATTATTTTGAAATATGTATCCTTAGCGTAGATTATTGGAGGGAAGTTTTTCAAAATGTATTCTCCATCCTTACAAAAGGAGACGCAAGAAAAGGTTTCAAGTTAGGCACAAGGAATCATAGAGGTAATGATTTTGATGAAAAAAATCAAGACATTCGACCCCATATGTCACGTATTTCAATGGGGACCTACAGTACTTTAAATACGTGTTTCCCATTTCGCAAAAAAATGAATGAATTAATCACTATCTAAGGTAAGGGAGCGCCGAAGGCGCGACCATAGCGAGTTTGTTTGCCCGAAGGGCAAACAAACTCGCTAGTAAGAAATAACACAAGTAGGCATCAAAAGCTTAGATGTAATTTTTATGGCATTTCGTATACAGACAGCGTGATTAAATTTGCATTGTGTGCCATTTTTCAAATAAAAATTCTAAATACTGTGAGATTGTCTTTTAATTTACATCTCATCACTAAAAATGTATGAGTTCATTGATTCACTCAGCTCCAAATCTTTCACAACTGACAAAAACAAAGAAGCAAACAAACAGAACAAAAACCAAGGCAAAATGGCAAAACAAGAAAGCCCACACTTTGGTTTAGGGACGTTGATTTCAACTTAAAAAGTGGTCAATGCGCCCTCCATTCTGTTGAACAGAGGCCTCTAGTCTGGGACATGACAGATCAATGGCTGGGTCAATAAACCTTTGAAGCAATACCTCCCAATCTTCCTTTGTATTATCATGTAGGGATGGAAGTTCATGAATTCGAACTTCCCTTCATTCCAGTCTCAAGTTCATATCGATATTTTCGACAGCACATTTTGTCATTGGTCATCATAAAATAATTACAGCTCTTATAATTTTAGAGCCAGAAAGCTGAACTTTTGTCTACAATCTCCCTATACGTTGACTAATTTTAAGTAAAATCGGCTGTCTGCATAGAGATTGACGACCTATGACAGCTTCGCTTTTCTTTTGAACATTCGACGCTCGATATAACTAACTCCAAGAGGCAGGTTAAATAATATTCAGTGCGAGAAAATTTCGTTTTAAAGAGGTTTGTTACATCTAGCGTCGACTGTACATATAGGTTGATTTAAAAAATGCTCTAACGTTTTCTGTGAGAGAAAGTTTCATAAATGCTAAGAAAAAGCATACTTACAACACGTTCAACGTTGCACCATTACAAGGTGTCGAGATGAATGTCAGCTATTTTTAAGCAGCCCTGGCTAAGTCGTGCATTTACAGGTGAACCAAAGGGGCATAGAAGTGAAGCATTCCGGCTTAAGTAAGGTAAGGTATCCGTACCTATCTGTCTCAGAATTCAATAACATTTATGAAACGGTCAGATTATTTTGAGAATGGCCCGCAGACAAAAAACATGTCAGTACTTCGAGCCTAGGCCAAGAAAGGTGATTCTTAAATTATTGGATTTCGAAGCTGGGGGCACAAAATGGCCCCCGAGTGCCAGATGCTCAATTCCTGACTACTTGGCTATTTTGTCATCACCCTCTTTGGATTGGCAATAACTTTTCAAGGGCAGTGTGATCAAGCTGATACTTGGCAGATAAGTTCATCAATGTAATCGGTTTGTTCACATCCGGATGACGGCGCTGTTATTGACCGGGGGACCTCCTGTCATCTTAGGATGGAAATAAATAAATAAAAAGCGTGAGAGTTATTTTGCCTTGGAACCTTACATGAACCTCTTTATCATGTATCAGCTGTACCTAAAAGCCCTTTCGGAATCTTGGTCTTGAAAACAATTGGAAAAAAATATTATAGTCAAATCCGTTTCAGGCGAAAACTGGGCAAACTACTCTACCGGTAATTGAATTCTGAGATGAGGAAGCATAGACCATTACTGCATTCGAGTGTGATAATCCACCTGTAAACTTTGTAACGGGACAATGCACACCTCAACGAATTTTTTAGATAAAAACCCAGACAATCTTCTCAATACCTTTCATATGCTCAATATCAGTGTTTATGAATATAAAGTGTTTATGAATCTGTTCATTTTTGCTCAAATCAAAAACAACGAAACAAAGCTTTCACTTTCAGTGATTTGTCATTGTGATTGTATGCTGCCGTTTCTGATGATAGTAGACACATAGGAATACATAATTATGGTCTTTGTGCCGAGTTCCAAATCGAAACTCCAAAAAACTCTGAGAATCGTATACTTTAATTCAAAGAGGCCGAAAGTTGTGCCGGTGGTTGTTACCCCAACGCGCAAGGCCTACGAGACTGTGTCACTTCAGGCCATAGGCTAGGCCATGCACCCCTCAAAGCGCCAGATCCACAAGGCTATGCTATGCAAGGCCATAGGCTTGACCATCCAACGCTTTTAGCGCCAGGTACATCGAGCTATATCAGTCTGAGCCATAGGCTATGGCTCATCCTATTATTTCCATAGGAGTCATATCTAGCTGTGTCAATCAAAGGGTGCTACTAACTGAATGTGAGTCACGTTTTCATTGATCGACTGCAAGTTCTCCATTTGAATACATTGTTTGCTGAAGTGCTTTTTTCTGGATGTATTTGTATTCGTTACGTCGGGCGTGGCGAATCGGGCCATCGCTTCCATGCAATAGTTCTCGGTTTGCGTTTCATGTCATGGTCGATTTGAGCTCTCATGATTGATAAAAATAAAATAATAACGTACGTTCTTTGTTACATACATCGCGCAAATAAGCCGCTCCTCCCATCAAAATGGTGGCGATTTTTGTGAGGTGAGGTTGAACGTGAAATACATGGTGGAAGAGGCCCCACAGGACGGAAGCAGCCACTGCAGATAATAAACGATTGGTAATGGCGCGGAAACAACGTTTGCCACTACAGTTGGGGTGCGAAATGCCTAAATCGGTGCTTTAGGAGGTGCTAGCCATAATGGCTAGAATGAGTGATGGAACAGTACCTAGTTGCACGTAGGCTACTCAAACAGCTGAACAGCAAGAGGCAGCGAATGCTGAGCTCAGGAATAG
Organism: Darwinula stevensoni; assembly: GCA_905338385.1. Lineage (NCBI taxonomy): Eukaryota > Metazoa > Arthropoda > Ostracoda > Podocopida > Darwinulidae > Darwinula > Darwinula stevensoni. The sequence continues at coordinate 99,922 of CAJPEV010000622.1, read as the reverse complement.
GAAAGCCATGCAGCCTGCTGGGCAACTTGAATCAAGGAACGCAGCATTCAGATCTCGGATAGGGGCGGGGGGGGGGGGGGGACGGGAATTGAACCCAGACCTCCTGCTTGCCAGTCAGGTGTGCTACCATTACACCATGGAACTCGAGACATTTTGTCAGGCCTCTCCATGTCATCTCAATCACTACAGTCGTTTGCCGCAGGGAGCAATATCAGGCTGTACATTTTGATGTAGGGGGTATTTATTTCACATTGCTGCCTCAAAGGAAAAATGCTCCTGCTGCAACTCAAACTTTACCCTGAGGCTCTGAAAGTGTTGCTCACTGGCGCTAATGTGGCGGCGAAGCATTTTCAGGAATTAGTCGCTACTCATTGTGCCGCACATGCACTAACTTCCCTCTGTACCCTTGAACAAGTTCTTGGAAATGGCCCGTACTGTTTCATAATCAGTGGTATCTGTACCATAAGCTAACGCTAATAGCCCTTGAGCTAATCGATGATGCAAGAGTATTGAATGTGCTAGGAAGACGAAATCAGCAAAGTCGTCCTGAGTCTCATGGAGTCGTGCTAAATAGAGGCGTTCACAATGGAGACCATGGCTATGAGCTCGAATATCATGATGATGGTGTTTTGGAACAGAATCTCCCTGTGTACTGTTAGTTATATGTGTATAAATGTAATGAAGCGGTTCAGTTCCGAATGAGTAATGCCATGAACAGTGGATTGCCATTGTCGTTTGTCGTTATGCTCACAATAGATGATTCTAATTCCCACCTATTAGACGGCCAGCGTAGCGGCCGCAGGTCGCTAGTTTCATCACCAAAAGTAGACGTTCATTTTTTCTTCAAACATTGCATTTCTCACAACTGACATAAACGAACAAGCAATCAAGCAGAAGAAAAGCAAGATGGAGAAATGTCAAATATAAAAACACTCAATTTAGTCCAGTTAGGTTCTTATCAATTGAAAAGGTGCTCCATGTGTCCCCATTCTGTTGAACACGGCCCTCTAGTCTGGGACGCCATATGGTCAATCGCTCAGTTAATGTGGTTTGTGATCAATGGCTCAGTCAATAAATCTTTCAGGTAGTGCTTCTCAACCTATTTCATCCTGCAGGGGTGGACGGTCATGAATTCGGTCCTCCCATTCAACCCAGCCTCAATTTATTATCGATGTTTTTGACAGCATATTCTGTTATGGGTCCTCAGGAAGTAAATGCAGCTCCTATAATTTTAGAGCCAGAAAGCTGATATTTGGCATATAAAATCCGCATCACAAGAGTACTAAATTCAATCAGAATCGGTAGCCTACAATGAGATTGATGGCGCACCACAAATGAAAGGTTTTTGAGGTTTTTGGCCCACCATGTAAATGAATCTAATATATACAGACGATCGTGACTGACTGACGCTAATTATAACCATGTTCTAGAAGGGTTAAAAATCTGAAACTTGGTACACATGTACCTTTTGGGATACAGAGTTCAGAAAAAATCCCACTTTGGAAGTACGTGCCCTGGGGCTACAAATTTTGAAGGAAAACGTTTTTATTAAATATTTATTAATCATCTGTCGCAAAATATTAAATATTTTGCGACAGATGAGGATGGCATTCAGAGAGTCAACTGAACTGGATGTGGTGGGTTCGGTGGTGTAGTAGTACCATCTCTGAGTGGCAATGAGAAGGTCTGGGTTGAATTCCCGGCCATTTCTCGGCTTTCCTTTGGCTTTTTTTGGCATACATTTCCCGTTCCGAATGAGGAACGGGATCATTTCAACATAACCCACCATAACATTAATTTTGCTTGAGTGAAACGGAGAGATATGGAGAGCTGAAACTTGACATGGACGTGCCTACCGAGACGATGAGTTCAAGAAAAGTGCAACATTTTAGATCCATGCCCTGGGGGCATGTTTTTGTGAGCCGACGTTTTCAAATATTTTTTTGTCCTGGCGTACTGAGCTAGTCTGGAAAGATGAAACTTGGTACATAACTACCTATTGGGAAGCTGCAGAAAAATTCAGACTTTGGATGTAAATGCCCTAGGGGCACAAATTTCAAAATAAGATGAGAAAAGGAATATTTTGCGTCAGTTAAACTAATGAGCATGGACAGCTAAAACTTTGCATGAATATGACTACTGAGCCAAGGAGTTAATAAAAATGTTAAGTCTCGATACATCTGGGGGAATTTTTTCGAGGGGCGATGTTTTGAAGAAAAAAAAATGTCGTGGCGAATTGGACAGATATGGAAAGGTGAAACTTGGCACACATATATGTGACATCATGTTACTGAGCTGACGGAGTATTCACCTTTCATGGTGCATCCCCTCCATGTATAACGTTTGGGTGGGTCAACTATTCCAAACTTGTTTTTTCACCAACGAAAAGGGCAAACGTATAATGTTGAAACGTTGTGTGCATGTAGTTTACTGAGGATGGATTTCGGGAACAAAAAAATGTATGTTTCGGTTAAAACGGCTCAGGTCACATATTTTGCAAAATGCGTATTTTCACAAATTTTCTGATCCAGCAAAACAGAGGGCGCATGAAAGTTAAACAACTTGGCAAATAATTACCTGATGGATAGGTGCGTGAAAAAAAAGTTAATATTATTATATATGGACGATCGTCAGTAGCTGACTGACTGACAAGTAGCTATTCGCATGCAGAGTTCAGGAAAAGTTCTATTTTGGTGATGCATGCCATAGGAACCTTTCGGGGAACAAATTTTCAAGTAGTTCTCTTTGCTTCAAACGAAGTCACATGGAAAGCTGAAACTGGGCAAGAACGTGACCGTTGCACTGAGCTCAAATGTCAAACGTCAAATTTCCAAAATATTTTCAGGGTTCATGGGGATGTTACGTTTTCAAATAATTTTCATATCCTACCGAATCGGGCAGAACGAGAAAAGGAGCTGGCGCACTCATAACGGACGTGATGTTGATTTCAGGAAAAATTCAATTTTTTTGTGCGTCTCCTCAGAGCACAGCTTTTGGGTGGGTCACTTTTCCGAATTGTTTTTTTTTCGCTAGGAAAAAGGGGAAACGTATATGGCTGAAACTGGATCTACATTTCAAAACAAAAAAAAATTTTATCAACCCATCAGGGCACTTTTTTTCAGTTCCATTTTCCTGAATTCTTATTTGAGCCAACGAAACAGAGACAGAAAATTTAAACTTCCATCAAAAGTACCTATTTGATGGCTGAGTACAGGAAAAATCCTACTTTTGAAATATGCCCCCTTAGCGTATATTATAGAAGGGAAGTAATTCAAAATGTATTCTCCACCCTTACAAAAAGGGACACAAGAAGTTTGGCACACTAGATATAGAAGTAATGATTTTGATAAAAATCAAGACTTTCATCCCCAAAAGTCACGTATTTCAATGGGGACGTACCTTAAATACGTGTTTCACATTTCGCAAAAAATGAATGAATTAATGACTATCCAAGGTAATTGAGCACCGAAGGCGCGACCATAGCGAGTTTGTTAGCCCGAAGAGCAAACAAACTCGCTAGTATGAAGAATGGGTTATGCTCAACCAGTTCGTTGCAATGAATAGCAGCCATGTAAAAACGCGCCAGACACCATCATTCATCACCATGTTCCTTGCAACACCATATGTTCAAATACAGTTTGGAGTTGATTTTTGTATGACCTGTCATGGTTCCATTGATGAATGGGCGCCATGGACCATATGTTCCTGCACCTGGCTTCACAAATGGCCTCTAACTTTCCTGGTATGACGAGGAAAACCCCTGAGAGACTTGGAGCCATATGGCGACTGAATCGGATGTGTTCCTGATAACCCATTCTGCCCAAGGAAGATGCCAGTAAGAATTGAATGAAAGATTGAACATAAACTTTAAAAAAAGGAAAATATATATTCAAGGTGGTCCAAAAAAACAATGCTATCACTTTTGGTGAGTCATCAATCTCATTGTAGGCTGTCTATACCTTTAACTTTTTAACGTTTCGCAAGGTGCTGTTATTTAAATATGCGAGCGATGCGGCAGCTGTCGCGGGGGTTCCGCGAGTATTCTGTGTAGAGGGTCTCGATCTCTGCGATCCAGCAAAAAAACCCTGTAACCTAAGGGTGTGCTGCGTTTTGCTGTCGCTTTTATGTGAATGAGCCTGATGAAGGGGTCCAGTTTCGGTGGCACGTATTGTATATGATGGTCTTTTTTGAAAGTTTCTCAGGCAACTTTCTTAATATTCCAACTTGGTTCCAGCCACGATGGGCCAGGCCAGGATCTCGATGCCAACACGAATGATGACGAGCCTGACCTAGCTATTTGAGATATCCTCGAGAATGGCATTTAAGGCTCTGATCGGGTTTTCCTTTCAATCTTTTGAAAGGAAGCACAGGCCTAGTGCGTCCTCCTTCTGTCCTATTGCCGAGAAAAAGATGCCTCGATTTTCTGCATTGATAAAGAAGTATTTATCCTCATTTGATGTCCATTCTGAAAGGTAAAATCTTGCAATGTGTACTCTTGAATCGAACTGGTGCTTTTGTTCCATATGAGTTTCATCGAAAACCAATACATCGATACGGTGTTTCTCTAGGCAACGCTCTAGTTACTCGCCAAGAAATGCGCTGGGTCAATTAAAATACTTGAATCCTTTATCGCTAAATCCTCCCATTACATTGAACGCACTCTATTAGATCAGCTTTAAACAAGGGTATTCATTTCTTCTTCTGTGCTCTCGGATGGTAAATGGGTGCCTCAAGGAGAGAATAAATACTCCATAAATGTATTGTTGTTTATCCTGACCGCAAAATATGGAGAACTTTAAAATCATGTTTCATCGATAAAAACTTCCTACATGGCCGTTTTCGACGAATCGCATGATGCAGGAACTGCTTTTCTCCCTGAAAATTCATTCCTGAGGAATAGCACTTCATGTTTATCCCTGAATTCTTTATTTGTGGCACAGATGCGTCGATTCGACGTGGAACGTGTGTGGAAAGGTATCCAGCAAGGGTATATATTGTCACGGCCTCTACGCTCGTGGCGAAGGCTTCAGCTTCCGCGGTGCCTGTCTATGTCCTTAACTGTCTCGAATTCGCTGGTTCAGTGTACTCTGTGCTGAATGAGGCGAAATCCTTGGGAAACTGTCCAGTTTAGGACTAAGTCGCCTCGGTGGAAACGCCAAGGGTAGACTTGCATGCCTCCTTATAGAACCAATTTCGTTATTGATAGCCCCATATAGCCTATAATGCAACTTAGGCATCTTTCATGCATTCTGCAACACAATATTACTCATTGCATTAATAATACTTTGCTTGTGCATGTTACATATGTTACCTGCTTTTTCTTGTAGTGCGATATGCAGGTTATAAAAAAGTTACTAATGAATGTCACCGAAAATGTTAAGTTTTGGGGAATGGGAAAAGAATAAATAGTTTTACTTATTTTTCGCCCGTTACCATGGCGGCGTCATTCATAAGAGAACGCAACTTTGCAAAAACGTTTTCGTTGAGGTGTCGCCATAGAAACTGCATCGACCTGCCCACGAGGCTCCTTGTGAACTAGTTCGAAATATGGGAAGTCTATAGGACTGACAGGGAAGGAAACGCAACAGTTTCCTGGAGACCGATCAACTGAGTGAAGCGTCGGTGCTGTGTCGGAATTTCTCGTAAGTAAAAAGTATTTTTGGATTTTTGGTATTTTCCATTTATGTGCAATTCATATTTTTAAATGTTTCTCTTTCGATGTAGCTTTCGCCATAGAAAATAAAGGGGCTAGGTAATATTCATGTTACAACCCCATATATACGTTATTTTGTATATATAGCAATTTCTCTAAGCTTAACTCACCTTAACACGACTATATGAAACGACCAAATTGTCCTGTCATCTTGAGCGAGATGTACGATTGCGTGACTGCACAAAGAGAAACGGAAACCCCACGGACAACATCAATTTAGATTTCGCGAAAGCAAAATAAAAATTATATTTATCTCTCCTATTCCTGAACTGAGCATTCGCTGCCTCTTGCTGTTCAGCGGTCTGAGCGGCCCTAAGCGCCTCTTAAAGCACCAATTTTGGCACTCCGCACCGCAACTGCAATGGCAAACGTTGTTTCTGCGCCAACACCAACCGCTTTTTATCTGCAGCGACTGCCTCATCGCCGTCCTGTGGGACCTCCTTCAATATTTTTTCATCGCTTTCAACCTCACCTTGCAAAAATCGCCACCATTTTGATGGTATGAGCGGCCCGTTTGCCCGACATATGAAACAAAGAACTTACTTGATTATTTTGACTTCATCAATCACGAGAACTCAAATATATCGGCCATGACATGAAAGGCAAACAGAAAACAATCGCATGGAGGCGATGGAGCGAACCGCCATGCCTGATCTAACGAAAAGAAAATACATACATAAAAAAATACTTCAACAAAGAATGTATTCAAATGGAGAACTTGCAGTCGATCAGTGAAAACGAGAGACGTATTCAGTTAATAGCACCCTTTGACAGACACAGGTTAGTTTGAAACCTATGGAAATAAGATAAGTCACAACCTATGGTTGAGACTGGCATAGCCCAATGGACCTGGCGCTAAGAGCGTTGGATAGCCAAGCCTATGGCCTAAAATGACAGTCTCGTGGGCCTCCCGCGTTGCGGTGACAGTCACCACCACCACCATAATTTTCCGGCTCTTCGAATTAAAGTATTAGATTAAGAGTAAGGCAACGTTTTATGGCCTAGAGTCTAGGCCATAAAACGTTGTTTTATGGCCTAGACTCTAGGCTGTTCCGACGGCCACATATGGCCGGTGGACCGATGGCAGCTTTTGATCTATTTCCCATCACCCGGCGCTGGGGAAGATTGTGATATATCAACAGTAACATGAAATAGCTTACTAATTCAAATTAGAGAGTGCCAGCCCGGGTACGGATCTGTCATTCCAATGACCCCGATACATTTTAAATTTATGTTCCCCACATCCTAGCCATCCAACCTTGAAATGATTAATAGCTGTCTTCGGTACTACTTAACCCTATACGTAAGGGCTGGACTAATTGACATGTTTTGATGGTTCGTGTTCCCTCTTCGCGTGGAGATGGGAAGAGTATGAGGTGCAGGATGCCTTGTGGGGTATTTCACACGTACGCCTAGCAAACCCGTATACGCTGCCACCAGCAGCCCCTATCATATTGTCCACCGTGGATCCGTCATCCGCGAGAGCTGGAAGGGAGCTGTATGTTTTAGTCGTTGATGGGCTCCCAGACACAGGCGGAAAACTGCAAATGCACAGTGTGCCTTGTCGTCCGATCGCTATGGATAATGGGGACAGACGGGATGAAAAAAGCGACAGACCGATAGCAATATCTACCATTTCTCCACAGTATCTATGGGAATGGCGGATAATAAGTCTGTTTGGAAGGTATGAGACCTGTAGTTTGGAAAGCAACGCTACTGATAAGGGGTTACTTTTTGAAACGACATGTCCTGAAACTACAGGCTTACAACTGTGCCGATGGCCGGTGGCGCCGATGGTGCAGCACCGCCGGTCAATATCGGCTGTCGATACATCGACACAGGACTAGCCATTAACAAAGAAAGGTCTGTGAATGAATTCGGCGTTATATTAGTATGAGGAGGCAAACGGAGAGAAATTTTGAGATCCCTATCGATGATGATTTCAAGTTCTTCTCGCATGCGCAAGCGATGTTAGCTAAATGTAACAGGATTGTAGGCTTCATCCACATTTCATAGCCAAGAACTCGTGCGTTTTCCTTCCAATTTATGCGGCCCTAGTAAGACCCCATTTTGACTATTGCGTTCAATTTTGGAGGTCTACCATTGGAGCTGAACTGATGGCGCTAGAGAAGGTCTTGAGGCGGGCTACGAGAATGATCTAAAAGGTAAAGGGACTTCCATATGGGACGATTTTAGTTTTAGAAATTTTGGCATTGAACTTGCTCCAGAGAAGGTTGGCGCGTTGGCACCAAATGCAGGCATTTAACATTCATGAGGGAAAGGAAAAAGTTGAGCGTGGTGGACTTCTCCAATTCGATGGCAGCAGTAGAATGAAAGGGCACCAACTTAAATTGTGTTAACCCATGGTGAGGAGGAGGGTATTTCCATCGCTGTGTGCAATGGAAATACTTCACTTTTAGGGTTGTGAATGCGTGAAATACGTTGAGTGAAGATGCAGTGGCTGCCCCTACTGCGGCTATACTCCCACAGACATAAATAGCTCAAATAGGCTTATCTCATAGTACATCGACTCTTCACCTCGACATGTGACTTCATAATAGGTGGATACGCCACCTGACGCCTCAAACCAAACTACCAACCTTGAATCCTGTAAAAGTGCAACAGCGGTTCTCCCTTGCCTTTTTTGTTCACTTATTACATCCACGTAGAACAAGAATATATCAATTTGACCTAGTTTGGCCCTATTTCTCCTCAAGAGCCGCTACTTCAGCAATCGGAATCCGTCCAAGGCAACCCTCCTGACTTGTATTTTTGCCATCCACTTCTTTCTGTAAAATCGACCACTCTAATGCATGCTGTCCAGGGAGAAACAGCTGGTATGACTGCGTCCAAACTCACCTATATATGTAGCAGCATAGCATAGCAACATTTATTCGCGACCAACAGTCACAGCTTCGTGTAAGATACAATGAAGCATAATAAATTAAAAAATCAAATTGTCAAGTAGTATACACTTGTCAGAAAAATATGCAAAAAGAGGAAGAGGAAGGATCTAGTTTGGCATAACTCGGAATATGGGGACAGATTTCACAATAGCATCACTGATTACAACATGTGATGAATATGGGATATTCCAGCGCATGGTCCCCGTAACACCCTTTGTGCTATTTCAACTTCATTTGTCATATAGTTTCTGAGATATTAAGTGGGGAAGTGCGAGAGTTTTTTTATAATCACCCTGCAAGTTTCATTGAATTCCGTTTGAGGGCAAAAATCAGGTTAAGTTAGGCCTTCTCACTTTAGGAGGCGTTTATCACATTTGTACTTTACCGAGAAACTAGCCAAATGCGGTCTGTAAGTGCGAATACGTCACCGCACCTCTTCAGGAACGCAGAAGTTTTTCATACTTTCTTCCTTCCTAGTGGGATTTATGCGACCGCGCATATTTATTTTCGTTGTGACAGGAAAATGGATTTCTATCTGGCATTGGTATTACTTTCCTGCCTGCTGCACATCGGATCATCCTTCCAGCTCGTTCCATATTGGAGAGTTCACCCAGGCCAGCGCTATGGAGACGTTTCCCTTGAGGTCGAAGTGGCGGACTACGCAGGATGCTATCAGAAATGCTTGAAGGACAATCCGTCCAGGGCATGCTTCGGTTTCAATTTCAGGAAACGTGATGGCATCTGTCAATTGGTACCCAGCGATCGAAGCGGTCTCGTCCCGTCAGAAGGGTTCCAGGCTTATGTTCAATGTGAGTTAAATAATGGGATATGTCAATTTCATGAATGTTAGCATGCGCTAACATAATCACCTTGTTTAGACATATTCCTCCCCTTTTCTTGGTTGTAACATGAAAACATGAATGCCAAGTATTTAAGAAGTAACGGTATATTTTAGAATGTAACGTGAAGTCACCAAATCATTTATACTGGCCAGAAAAAGAACCACTCTACTTTTTGTTTAGGCATTAATTATAGAAGAGATGTGAGGATCGAAACTAATTTTAGCCGATTATATTCATTTCATTCGGCTTCTTTTATCATTATGGCATCACTTCAGTCATGACAAATTGGGATACAATTTATATGGTGAGAGATTGCTTTGCTAAGAATGCTTCAAAGATTCAAGTTAGACAGAGCTTCAATTGAAGACCATGAATCTATCTCGCTTCCATCACGGGATAATATATGTGGATGAAGATATGAAACGACTAATTATTGTAGCAGAATTCATTTAGAACCTCATACCGGTATGCCATTGTGACGGTCTTATTCTGCAGAGTAATTATATGCAGAATCGATACAAAGGCTTCAGAGACGAATACACATCACCAACGTTTTCACATGATGCTCTAGCATTGACTTTTTACAATTAAGCGCAATGGCAGCATAGAGAGGTAGTGGGAAACGATTCTGTGTCCTAGAAATTGAATATAACAACAAAGTGAAGCTATGCGATGACATGCGTTCCATTTGGAAACCTATTTCGTGGTAGAATATTGGACGAAAAAAATGCAAATTGGGAGTAACTTATTGTGATTTTGCATTTAATTTCAATTATAATACCAATGAGAGGCGGCGAAAGGGGCTCTTGTTTCTTTTTAATTAGGAATTCTTAGTACAGAGAAACCTGTGAATTCGGCCACCTCCCATTTGCGGCCAGAAACTCTCAGTCCCAATCGTTAGGTCCATAGGCTCAATGTTGAAATAACCTGTTTTATTCGGCCACCTGTCTAACGCGGCCAACGGCCGAGGTTTTGCAGTTCCAAGTTTTTTTCCCATCCCTCACCACGCGGCCAACACGAAATAACTCGGGCGTGGACCCCGAAGGATTAAAGAGAGATGACGTTTTCTGACAACAGCATAGGTACGTGTCTGATCTTGAATTTAAGTTAAATAAAGAGACCCTTGCCTTTGAACCTTTGCCATTTTCCTAATCCCTTTATATCTCTGGAGTTTCGAGGGATAAATCAATAAGGCCAAGAATGGCATACAAAATCTGTAAAGATGTACCATCTTTTAAGAGAGGTCAGGACCTGAATGAATTCTTGCAAGTTGGAGAAAAATATTGGTGGCCTATATGGGGTAGATACCAAAGAGTTGAAGTTCCTTTTGCCCACCTCATTTTGACTAGGTTTCTGTTTTCCATCGCATGGCGCCACAATCTCCAGTTTCAGAATCATATGATTAATTGGTTAATAGGCTAGTTGCCCCACAACAAGGGACTTATGTGATCAAGCAAAGGTGTCTCGCAACTAAAGTTTTATTCAGAGCAGGGATGAAAAAGTAAGGGAGCATTACCACAGCGGGAGAATAGCATATGGATTAACAGGTATATTGAATGATGAATGGATTACCTGGATTACCTTGTTTTTTTAGGACAAGTTTGTCTAAGGCTTATTACAAACTTTACGAGAAACAATATGGAGTGAACTGTCAGCAACTTCCATGGAGACAATATTTTTGACAGCACATTTTTGATATGTCAGCTTAAAATAATCAAAACTAGTATAGTTTGTGAGCCTGAAGATTGAAATTTGTCATAAACACTTAAATTGTGTAACCCTATATAGGTCTACCTAATGCAATCCGAATCCGGAGCCTGCAATGAGATTGAAGACTCACCAAAAATGGGAGCTTAATTTTTACTTTTGGCCCGCCCTGTATTTATGAAATTAGGATAACAACGATTGTGGCGGTTAGATCAGTTTAAGTTAATGGTATGTTCTTTCTGATTATTGTCACGGATGCAGTCATGTGCCTGACAGACTACATGAAGATTGAGAATGCAGAAGTAGCATTTGAGGGATGGACTGGAAAGCATACAATCCCACCGGGCGGCACTGTGATCTTCACCTGTAATAACCCACGTGGATTCATTGACGGATCCAAAACCCACAGGGCCACTTGTTCCTCTGTTGAACCTGATACTTGGTGCACGACGTTCATGGAAGAAGACAAGGCTGCTCTTTGTCCACCTACATGTAAGCAATTCACGGAATGAAAGCGTAAGAGATACAGATGGAGTGAATGTCGAATCAGATGGAGGGGGGAAGGATGCTAAGGGAAACAATCATTCAGCAGCTTAGCCCAACTGTGCTTAGCAAGAAGAGATTATGTTAAATATAAAGCATATCTAAACAATCATAAGCTGTATTGAGCCAGTGCACAGAAAACTCAAATTATTACGTAAGACAATTCCTTTATATCCTCAGCACACTACATTCATGGTGAGACCACTACATACGTACAACAAAAGTTAATTTTTTCATTAAATCAACATCACGTCCGTTATGCGTGCCCCAGCTGTTACTTTTCTGTTTCTGCCTGATTCGCTAGAATATGAAAAATTCATTGAAACCGTAGCGTCCATAAGGAACATTCCCCCCCCCTGCAAATTCCAATATTTTGGAAATTTCACATTTTTCCTGATCTCAGTGTTTCAGCAGTCACGTTCTTACCAAGTTTCAGGTTTCCATGTGTCTCCGTTTAATTGAAGCAAAAAGAACTATTTGAAAATATGTTCCCGAAAAGGTGTGCCCCTATGCCATGTATCACCAAAGTAGAATTTTTCCTCAACTCAGCGTGCGACTTATGTCAGTCAGCTAGTCACGATCTTTTATATATAATAAAATTATAACTTATTATTTACTCAGCTATACATCAGGTTCTTCTTTGCCAAGTTTAAACTTTCTAGCTCCCTCTGTTCTGCTGGATCAGAAATTCGAGAAAATACGCCCTTTGCAATAAATGTGCCTTGAGGCGTTTTAACCGAAAAGTACAGGGTGACTCAAAAGTTCTTGGACACCTTTAATCAAGTGTAGCATTCTCTGATGAAGACCAATTTAATTTCTGATTTGACTAGTGCAAAGATCACAAAAAACTAAACCAGCCATGTTTTTATGTTTAAAAAATATCACCATTTGAGGCAATAACCTGCTTCAGACGTTTTGGGAAATCATTTACGGTTCTTCACAACTGATCAATCGACAATTCATTCCATTCCTTCAGCAGATCAAGCTTCAAGCTATTGATACTCTTGTGTGGCTTGCAGCAGACCTTGGCCTGCAAGTTGGACCACACACTGTAATCCAATGGATTCAAGTCAGGACTACTAGCAGGCCATTCTTCCGGGGAAATCAAGTCTGGAAAGTGAGTTCTGCAGAAGTCGATGGTGGATTTTGCCTTGTGAGCTGGCGCTGAGTCCTGCTGGAATGTCCAAGGCTGGGATTTGAAATGTTCTGAGACCAGGAGAGTAGCACCTTCTTCAACACACTCTTGATAGTAGCTGGCATTGATCTTGGTCTGAGGCTGCACGAAATGCAGGGGAGTTTTGCCAGAAGCACAAACACCACTCCACACCATCACACAACCTGGTTTTTGAACTCGATGGACATATCGCTGGTGAGACTTGAAAGAGGAAAGCTTTTTACCCCAGAGGCGATTGTTTTGGGGGTTGTAAGCTTGCTCTACAGTGAAAATTTTTTTTGTCAGAAAAAACAATCCTTTGGAGTGAGGACTGGTTAAACCGTTTGAGCAACTGGCGGGACCTTTGAACTTGTTTCTTCTTGTTGATCTCTGTAAGCAGCTGCACCTTTTTTGTTTTGGGGGTTGTAAGCTTGCTCTACAGTGAAATTTTTTTTGTCAGAAAAAACAATCCTTTGGAGTGAGGACTAGTTAAACCGTTTGAGCAACTGGCGGGACCTTTGAACTTGTTTCTTCTTGTTGATCTCTGTAAGCAGCTGCACCTTCTGATTTTTAAAAGGCTTCATGCAGAGCTTTCCCCTGATGTATATTCGCAAGGTTTCTTTGTCCACTCCCAAGGTTTGCGCAAGCTTTCTTCCAGAATGCTCTGGATTTCGGTATAGCATTTGCTTGACTCGTTTCTGGAGCTTCTAATCCTGGAACACAGAAGGACGTCCACTTATTTGGCGATCTGCTGCTGATCCAAGCTCATTGAATCGCCGAATAATGCTGTAGATAGTAGATCGAGGGGTTTTGGTGAGCTTTGAGATCCTGCTTGCTGGAAGACCACTCTGGTTTTGAAAAATTACTTCTTCTCTTTGATGTTTGGGAACCATATCAAGAGCTTTCGACCTTAAACTTGGAAGGCAAATAGATCTGTAGTAGATGTTGCGTCACTCAAAAAATCACCTGGCTATCACTTGTCCAACGGTTTTTTCAATAGGTGTTCAAGGACTTTTGAGTCACCCTGTACCTTCTTTTTTTCCCAAAATCAATCCTCAGAGAACTGCATGCCCACAAAGTTTCAACCTTATTCATTTGCCCTTTTTGCTAGTTAAAAAACACATTTGGAAAAGCCAACGCACCCAAAAGCTATGCCCGGAGTGGATGCACCATGATAGCTGAATACTCCCTCAACTCAATAATACCATGTCAGTTACACGTGTGCCAAGTTTAACCTTTCCATTTCCATATTCCCACATTTTTATTTAACTCCTTGTCCCAGTAGTCAGCAAAGTTTCAGCTTTCCATGTTAATAAGTTTAACTGATGAAAAGAAATATGAAAACATCTCTCTTTGATATGTGTGCCCAGGGGCATTTACTGCCAAAGTCTGAATTTTTCTGCACGCAGCACCCCAATAGGTAATGTACCAAGTTTCATCTTTCCACACCAGCTCAATACGCCACGGCAAAAAAAGAAATTACTTGAAAAACGTCGGTCCCTAAAATATACCCCCACAGGGCATGGATATAAAAATTTTCATTTTTCCTGAACTCATCGTCTCGGTAGGCATGTCCATGCCAAGTATTAGCTTTTCAAGTCTCTCCGTTTTACTAAAGCAAAGAAATTGTTACTGAGGGGGAATGAATAACGCAACTTGGAAGGCCTAAGAGGCCGAAAGAACGCCAAGGATGGGATGGAATTGAACCCTATCTCTGCACCCCAAGAGGCACATGTGTACCAAGTTTCAGATTTCTAACCCTTCTAGAACATGGTTAGAATTAGCGCCAGTCAGTCAGTCAGTCACGATCGTCTATATATATATTAGATTAGATGCTTGCGCCTCCCTGTGTATGTCCGCAAATGCATGTGCGCATGTGCGGCGCCTTCATGCCTGCCTCCGGGTGTACGTCTCCGTCTCATCGGCTCTCTCTTTTTTTCCCAGTCGTTGCGACAGTCGATATTTTCGATAACGTAAGAGCCCCCGGGTGGGCTGTAGGGGGGGGGAAAGAGTTCAGATCGTTCAGATGGCCTTAGAGGACGAAAAAACGATGGAACGAGCGGGAATCGAAACTATGACCCAATGCTTAGGTGTTTATGGTGTTTACACCTCGGATACGGAATTTTTCGTAGGCACGTGTAAAAGTCCCTGCGTATCACACTTGGCGTCCCCTTTCATACCTTGAGGAAGGATTACTTTCTCGTCGGGAATGAGATCTCCGCCCATTTATTTCTTGTTATCCGGAAAAGTCGTATCGTCGGCACGAACACCCCGTGAGTTGGAGGGGAAGGGGTAGGGGTTCGCAAGACGTATAACGTCCAGGCGGATGATATGAAGAGCGTTGAGAGAAAACTGAAAAGGATGGCCTATTCTGGAATCGCAAGGATCCCGCCGGTTGGGTTTTTACCATCCCGTATCCATTTTCTCTTAGGCTTGCACGCAAAGTGATGGAGTCGGTCTTTACATACGAAGCGCACAAGGTTAATAGGAAAAGTGCCGATAAATGTAAGGGCGAATATCTCACCCTGACGAGGAAGTCATCCTCTCTTCGGCGAAATGAAAGGGGACTCCAAGGATTGTACGTTGGGACACGTAAAGTATGGGAAAGAGTGGCTGCTATGAGAGGGCCGTGGAGTCTTAGGGCCGCTGAGTCTTAGGGCCGCCGAAAGAACTCGGGATTTCTTGCCGAAGAGTTCGTGGAGGTCTTCCACGGGTTGGCTAGTATCTTATACTTTATTATCGCTAAATCTATCTGTTCAAGATGAATCAAAAGTCTTACTCGCCTTTTTAACGAGAATAACTTCCCATTACTAGGTCTCATTCGAGATGCGGTTTTGACCAATCGAAGACAAAATAATTCTGTATCTAAGGAATGATTTTTTATTCTCATTTTGCTAATTGTATCTTTCGGAAATGAAATTCAAATTCTGGGTCATATAAATGCATCGAAGTCGGAAAAAATGCTTGTAGCGCCGTGTAAGATTTTCCGTTCGACTATTAGAAGGCGTCCAGATCATGAAAGTTCTGCTAGGATTCCTGTCCTGTCGAAATTCAAGTTTTGCCTTTTGATCACAAAACATGCTGCATTTGAAGGACATTCGTCGAGTTTTAGATGCTTTTCTAGCTCACATCAATGGTATCCATCTGACTATGGCGTGATGCCAAGGTTCGCATCATCGACGATAGATAGTACCATGGCAGTCCCTAAAACGTGTTATTTCCTGATATATCTAGATTCAATTCCCTTATACCTTCCACAAGGTAGCCGATCTCACCCCACATAAGCCAGAAAGGAAATACTTGAATTCTTGAACAAATCGGCCTTTAGAGGCAATCCAGTCCAAGGAGTCTACAGAGAACTCTGGCTCGAAAGGTCGAGGGGGAAGGGTTCAAGGTGACTTCTTGTGGAAGAGAATGAAACGTTAAAAATGAAAATGCTCATCAGCATCTCTCCTTTAAAAAGGCAAGTCAGTGGGTGGGTTGTCTGACTACCGAATATAAAGTAGCCGTATATGATGATAGTTTCAGTATGGCTAAATTGCCCCACGGTTCTCTACCAGAATACCCCTGACATTTGAAGATAGTACCTTCAATCATACCAATATACTACTTTATGGCTTCTAACGCTAGCCACAAGAGCCTGGCAAGACTGAATGCAATTTAAATGATGAAAAGAGCATATTCGAAAAGTTAATTGCATTTTGTATGAATCCTAATGCAGGTAGTTATATTGAACCCCTTTTTTAAATATAAAATTCACGTTCTTGATGAATTCACGTAGTTCATGGAACGCATATTTTGAACTGTTTTCCATCACATTGAGTCTTGGACATTAAAGTAGTCAATAGAACTATCCCCAATACGTTAATGAAACAATGGGTTCAATGAAACCTTGATTGAACACGTTCGGCTGCTACTTTGGTGGTAGTCTGTGAAGATCATAATGATTCACAGACAACAGAGCACTTCATTTCCTCCAGTTTACGGAAGGTTTACCTGCCATTAGTATAGAACTGTTCGTTGGGATAAAAGCAGGCTTACAAAAATTTGTAAATTTTTCAAACCGGAGGTTAAACATATAGCGTGTGCGATTCTGGCCGCTAACTAGGCCGAGCGAAAAGTGATTATTTGTGTGTGTGTGTGTGTGTGTGTGTGTGTGTGTGTGTGTGTGTGTAACAGCTCTACAGGCCAAACGCTATGAGAACTTGGGGTTTCGAAATTTTCAAATCGGCCACAGGAAAGGAAGGAGATGAAACTTTCACAGAAAATCAGAGATTCGGGCTCGTCTCGCCAATACAAATGCAGCTTACAGTACACAGAGGGAGTTTGTTCCTAAACACCATCATCATCATATTCGAGCTCATTGCCACAATCGCCCCTGTGAACGGCTCGGTTTAGCAGCTTTTCATGATACTCATGACGACTTTGCTGATTTCGTTGTCCCAGCACATTCAATACTCTTGCATAACCGATTAGCTCAAGGGATATGGTACAGATACCACTGATTGTGAAACAGTACGGGCCATTTCCAAGAACTTGTTCGACTTTAGCACAGAAGGAAGTTAGCGCATATGCAGCACAATACTAACGAATAATTCCTGAAAATGCCTCGCCGCCTCATTAGCACCAGTGACCAACACTTCCTGAGCCTCAGGGTAAAGTGTGAGTTGCAACAGGAGCATTTTTCCGTTGTGGCAACAATATGAAACAAATGTCCCCTCCCTACAGCAGAATATAAAGCCTGACAGTGCTCGCTGCGGCAAACGACTGCAATTATTGTGATGATATGGAGAGAAACGCTGGACAAAATGTCCCGAGTTTTGTGGTGTAATGGTAGCACACTTGACCGACAAGCATGAGGTCCGGGTGCAATTCTCGGCCTTCCACACCTGAGTATTGCGTTCCTTGCATCAATTTGCTCAGCAGGCTGCACGGCTCTCATATTCCTGAGCTCAGCATTCGCTGCCTCTTGCTGTTCAGCGGTCTGAGTAGCCCTACGCTCGCTACGTACAGCTGTGCTCTGCACTTCCCACAGAAACTGCAGTGGCAAACGTTGTTTCCAGGCCAGCACACATCGTTTTTCATCTGCAGCGGCTGCCTCATCGCCGTCCTGTTGGACCTCCTTCAACATTTTTTCTTCGCGTTCAACCTCGCCTCGCAGAAATCGCCACCAATTTTTTTATGGGGGATCGACCCGTTTGCGCGATATATGAAACAAAGAATTTGCGTTATCATTTTAACTTCATCAATCATGAGAACTCAAATAAATCGACCATGAAATGAAACGCAAACAGAAAACTATTGCATGGAAGCGATGGCGCGAACCGCCACGACTGACCTAACGAAAAAAAATTCATACAGAATAAATACTTCAACATAGGATGTATTCAAATGGAGAACTTGCAGTCGATCAGTGAAAACGTGACACACATTCGGTTAGTAGCACCCTTTCACACAACTAAGTATAACGCCTATGGAAATAATAAGATGAGCCACAGCCTATGGCTCAGACCAGCATTGCACTATGGACGTGGCGCTAAGAACCTTGAACGGCCAAGCCCATGGCATAGTCTAATAGGCTTCGCACGTTGGGGGGACAGCCACCACCACAACTTTCGGGCTTTTCGAATTAAAGTATACGATTAAGAGCATGCCAACGTTCTATGGCCTAGAATCTAGGCCTTAAACAATGGTCTGAAAAGGCATTGCCTCGTAGGCCTGGCGCTTTAGGCCGTGGATGGCCTGGCCTATGTCCCAGAATGACGTAGCATAGTAGGCCCGCGCGTTGTGTGTGACAGCCACCACCATCACCACTTTTTGGCCTCTTTGAGCTAAAGTATTAGATTATATTATACTCCGTATTACCACGTACACTAACCGACCCGTGGAAGACTTCCACCTACCCTTCGTCAAGAAATCCCGATTTCATTCGGTGGCCCTAAAACTCAGTGGCGCTCTCATCGTTATAGGCAGCAGCCCCTTTTCCCCGTTATTTACGTGTCTCCACGTACAACTCTTGTAGTCCCCTTTCATCCCGCTGAAGGGAAGATGATTTCCTCGCCGGGGTGAGATCTTCGCCCGAACATTTATCAGCCCTTTTCTCTATTGATCGAAACCCTGTCCGCTTTGTCCGTGAAGACCATCTCCACTTTGCGTACAAGGCTATGGGTGAAATATACTTATATGGATACGGGAATGTAACGACCCGATCGGCGGCATACTTGCGATACAATAATAAGTCATTCCGTTCTGTCCCACCCTGATGGGATCCGTCCGCTTTCACCCTCTTTCACTCTCATTAAAACGGGACTCGAAGTATAGTGCGGGGGGTCATGAAAGGTCACATCAGCTCAATCAGCTTTTTTTTTTGCAAAAAGTGTTTTTTTTTTTCGGAAACTTTCCTGTCTCAATGAAGGAGAGAACTAAAGAAAGTTGAAACTTGGAGCAGAAGTGCCTATTCGATTGCTGAGTATGTGTCCTACTTTTCAAATATGACCCATCATGGCAGATTATGAAGATACATGAAGTTAGGCACACAAGAAACAGTGGAAGTAATTATTCAATGAAAATATCGGTTTGTTCTTTCTCGATACACATTCCGATGGGCATATACTTTTAATAGGTTTTGGCCACCTTGAAAACAAATTATTGAATGAATCACTATCCTAGTAATTCTTGATCTAGTTCTTAATCATATCTCTCATGAAAGGGTTTTGGTAGAGGGAAGGTATGAATATGAATATCAGATATCTGTAGATATGATGAAAATCTATTTCTGGTTTAAGACTGAATTTCCTCACGCTTCTCCACCAGACTTTACCAACCAGTGTAAAATGGTACATTCAATCCTACTAATCGGCCACATTATAGTGTGTAACCCCAGCCACGTGAATAGGGCTCTACTTAGACTGAACGCAATTTAGGTGATGAAAGGAACGTATCAAAAGTGTTCATTCCATATCGGATGAATCCTAAAATGTTTTATTTAACCCTTTCCAAGGAAATATCTGAGTCTCAGTTCAAGGAACTAAAAGTTGATCTGTTTTTCATTGATTTTGAATTTTTAACATTTAAGCTATTAATAGAACTTTCCCAAGGATTTTAATGGAACGCTGGCAATAACTTGAATGAAATGTTCTTTGAACACGTTCGGGTGCTACTGCGGTGGTCGTCTCTGAAGATGATGGTGACTCCTTCCACAACAGATCATTTCCTTTCCTCCAGTTTGCAGCAGGATTACCTGCCACTAGTTTATATAATCCAATATGCTCTCATACAGTATCATGCGGGAGCCAGTACCCAGCGATAACGATGGAAAACGTCATCGTGACCTACGAAGGATGGGATGGGAAAATTCCTGCACCTCCAGGTGCCAGAGTCGTCTACACCTGCAGCCATCGTTATAGGTTTTCCGATGGATCAACTCAGCATTTTGCGGCCTGTTCCTCCAACTCCAGTGAGACATGGGAAACGTCCATTAAGAGCAAAGATGTCCGATGTACACGTGAGACCATTCTTTTATTGTGTTATTCAGATTTCTGAAAGTGCATCATTTAAAGCAAGCTAACATTTTGCCGAAACCCTTACAATTTCAGAATGATTCAAATTTGTAAGCTGTATTTCAGTGATGTTTATTATTTATACGTACATTTACTAACAAAAAGTCTACGCAACGGACGTGGGATCCGTGCCTAATGTGCTAATGAATGTTAACCTGAAGAGACTAGTCATTTTCAATATATAGAGTTTAAGTGCGACAGTGATTC
Source organism: Darwinula stevensoni (assembly GCA_905338385.1). NCBI lineage: Eukaryota > Metazoa > Arthropoda > Ostracoda > Podocopida > Darwinulidae > Darwinula > Darwinula stevensoni. The sequence goes on along the minus strand of CAJPEV010000622.1, from coordinate 79,292 downwards.
CCATTATTGTAACAGTATTGGAAGATAATGGAAAGCAACTCCAAGAACAAGTTGGATGGGTTTGTCCAGTCACCGCAACCAATGGTTCAAGTAAATCAACACGTAATCATCTAATACCGAGGAAGCTTCAAATTAAGATGCTTGGAAGGTGGCAGAAGCCTCTGCTGAATGATGTTTGGAAACTTACATTTTGTGGCAACGATTGAATTATTTTATAATAGTGCATGAAAGGTGAGGGGAAAAAACCGCGTCGCACTTAGGGATTCTTTGGAGTTAAGATAGGAGATAACACTGAACGTGTATTGCAACGGCTTCTGTGTGTCCTTAAAAGTTCCTGAAATGAATATCTGCTTTTCTCGAAGAATTTTAGCACAGGGGCGAAAAAGCGGTTACTTGAGTTTTATTGCGGACGAGGAAACGTATAGTTGGAGGAGTATTGCTACGCATGGAACGCAATAATCCTAGGCCAGAGCTCTTCCTTCAGTACATGAAAATACTGCACTTTCGAAAGAATGGGGTGGGGTAGAATCTAACAATAATTTTCTGATGAATAATTAAATAAATGCAGATCAGGCATTAATACATCGTTTCGAAAGCAGCGTGAAACACGTTTACCTTAGAGGATGCGAAGGATCAGAAAACTAATAAATACTATATGAAAGAAAGAAATACTAGTGAGAACTGAAGGAAACTGCGTCACGTGGAATAGGTCATTGTTTCTCAAAATGATAATCCTGGGACGCAAAATCCCTATCTGCAAATTACCAACAGTGGGTGGAGTAAATTCTCTCGTCATGGTCCAGGTGCGCGTGTAATATTAAATACCAGTTGATTTTGTAAAATCATTCATGCGCCCAAAAGGCAAGAGGTAAACAGCCATAGATTTTCCTGTGCTCAAAGGATGCATAGATGTTTGTATGGAAGAAACTTTGTCATTCTATTGATAGCTGTTGTTTAAGAGGTGTCCCAAAATTGCAACCAGCTGTGCTTTTTTTGCTTCAGCCGATATGCTGGGTGGCCCATAAAGTCCCGAACTTTACACGCCTGCAGGCGCAATAGGCTAATTTAGAAATATGGGCATGAAATTGACATGGATTTATGTGCAGTATCTGCAGGCAATGTAAAAAATATTCAATGGAATCGGTAGTCACTATAGCTACGTGAGTATTTTTTTTTTTTCCCGCGCGATATCAAAGGGACGAGTGTGCAAAGAAATGCGACTGACCTCAGTGAAAGATACGTTTGAGTTCCTACTCATGTTCGGAGCAGAGAGTTTCACTGAAAGTATCCCGAAAACTACCCACGCATGTTGGTTCATATATGACCATGAAAATATCTAGACGATACTTAGTATGTTGTCCCGTCTGCAAATGCATTAGTTTCGGGCTTTTTGGCGGCCACCCGGTATATTCTCAACTCTCATTATTGGATATAGTGCCAACTTAGAATCCCACCAACATCTACTTGCGGACAAATCGCTCTATTGGCCAAGAAAATACGGAGTATAGTTAACTGGATATATCACCACCCTTGCTGCAGTGCAAAATCCGGCGATGACCAGTAGTAGCGCTATATCGAGGGTTGACTGTGCTTGAGAGCTTGTTTCACCTACGGGCAAAAGCACTCCTCATACTTGCAACTCCTCATACAACTTCGTAGAACTGCTTTTCCGAAAAAGAATAATATTACAAAAAAAGCCCGATTTCAATAAAACTTAGGATTCGATCCCCTGGGAAATTTATTTGTCACCTCAAGCATATCTCAATGTTTGAGAATTAATGGTTCGCTGCTGTATTGGACCCCTGTCCTTTTTTATTTTCTTATTTTGCCTGTAATATTGCGTGATGATAATATATCAAGGATAACTTTTGTTACTGGTCAAACTCAGCTGGTTTTGTTTGCAGGTGTGTGGGCAGATGTTTTCCACCTTGTATTAAGTTTCTTACCATGTTCAAACAGTCATAATATGGAAACTTTGCTTGGTGGAGGTATAATCATTGGTGTGTGCATTAATGGAACCAGGGGTAAGATGATTGTAGGGGTATCGGATATGGCCACTTGCATTTGCTCAATAGCTACATATGCACCATTTCCTCAATGCGACCTCCCTTCATGTCTATAATAGCCTGCATTCGTGATATGTAATGACAGACAGATAACCGAAGCCTGCCAGCATCCAACATGGTATAACCTGCAGTGGTGAGGTAGGGTGAACCACGAGTTAGAAAAAGTGGGGCCGCTCATCCGGTTACCATAGAACGTCTGCAAGAACGTTTTAACAGTTCGTTCAATGTGATGAGGAGCCCCATCTTGCATGAAAATTTTTGCGTGCAAAACATCATGCCTCTGAAGTTTGGGGATGATAGCACGTAGCATGTATCAATAACCTTAACCGATGTCTGTCTCAGTCCAAAATCCTGTGTCTGATGGTTCCTGAAATGAATGTGAACTTATTCCCAAAGTGACGCAATTCCATGTGCTGACGTGCCCAGACAGCGTAATATGTGGTTCATCCGTTTACAGGATTTTCTTGAGGCAGGTGTCCTCAAGTTGCATATCCACCATGAAACGAAGTGCGAAATCCAGTCGTGCTTTCGTGTCACCAGATTTTAATTCTGGATACGGTTCATCTTGTTTGGTAACAGTATCATTTTTCCGCATCACTTTCCACACTGTTTACACTGTTTATCGGGGAGTCCTATTAGTCGAAAATCGTATTGGTGCTGTATTCCTCTTGGGGATTTTTGCGTGCAACAACAGCCGCCCCTTATCTCATTTCGGCTAAAATTTCCACACAGGTCGAAGGACGGTCACTACGGGGTGTATCTGCGACGGAACAAGTCCGTTCAAATGTGTTCACCAGATTTCGCTGGTACCTTTACTACTGTTTTTTACGGCCCGCTGCACACTCGGAAACGATCATAGCGCCGCACCGGCATTGCTGTTGTTGTAGTAGTGTTAAAAAAGACACTCCTTAACCTAAGGGCAGCCTGTTTTTGCATCTACAGGGATGGACAAAACTTGGTCAATGATATGGTTGGATTTTCGCTAGCACCAATCGAAAGCCAGGAAGTAGGAGTATGATTGACGGAAATTTTATTTAAATTGAATTCGTAATACTCGAGTTATGAGTCATCAACTGGAACTGTGTCAAACATCGACAGTTTTGTCCCTCACTGTATATCGTCAGAAGGTTGCCAAGAAATCTTGAATTTTTCTTTTCCTGGAGTTGACTTAACATTGTCCTTCTCGCTAACCAATGGTCTATAAAGGCGTGGTCTAGTAGGCCGACCCCAACTCAACATATTTCTCCTCTGTGGTATGTATTGTATGTTGCGTATTGTGCGGCACCTGCCACCTTGTTGGACCTTGAACGTGCTGTCTGTCATGTTCGATGAATAACACCTTCCATCAGTCGTCCCTAATAGCATATCTCCAATGGAAGCAATAGGAGATATTAAGGGAGCACGCAGTGAGCAACTGTAGCAAATGTAGCTATTGGGAAAAATGCTGGTGGTCATATCCAATGACCCAACATTCGTCTTCCCCATGGTTCTAGTATTGATCACCCTAACAGGACAACACTACTATCCATAAATTGCTTATTATAACTGTCTGAACACGTTAATGATATTTGATAGCATTCCTACACAAAAGAAAACAGATTGCAAATGCCTAAATCTAATTTTTTTTCCTTTTCATCCTAAAAGTTTTCATGATTACGTATCTTCTTTACATGATTTACATGAAAGAATATTACAGTGAAAATATATCGAATATCTTCAGGAAATAATGATTCCGAAAAATACAATAAACGCTTTTAATCATATCGCAAAATGCCTTCAGCTTTCGCGTGTCTTTTCTCAGGTGAAGTGGTGTATCCTGAATGCCGATTGTCGGAGATGGGGAAGGAATATGTTGGGAGTACGGATGTGACAGAGACAGGGAAACAATGCCTCAGATGGGACTCCCCCAAACTGAGAGATATATTCGATACTGATCCACAGGACATATTTAATAATGCTTTGTTCTTTGAGGAGCATTTCCTAAACCAAGACCCATCTTCTCATGAAAACTTCTGCCGGAACCCAGCGATGAAGGACAGACCCTGGTGCTTCGTCGGAGATGACAATATCCAAGTCGAGTATTGTCAGATTCCAATGTGTGATGATTTAAGTGAGTAGAGGATTTCCTCCAGGATGACCTTGCAGGCATGTCTTCAAAATCCCACATTTTTATTTCTGAGGGATGGTATTTAACATAAGCGATTTTGCATTCAATCGGTGGTCACTTCGAAACTTTTTAGACCTTTCATGTGCAAGAGATTATAAATTATTTAAATCCTATTCATATCGTGAATGTAATGGTCTTGAGTTACTTGTGTAAGTTTTGTATGCACACTGGAGCAGTTCGAGTGGAAGTAGATTTCTACATCATATGACAAACTGCTTTAAAATTGGCAGCTATAATAATTATTATTCCATCAATTTATAAAGAATTTTATGAAGTTTCCTGATCTAATGATTGTGCAGATAAACCTTTTTTTTAATAGAAAAAGCTCCTCAAATGCAATGGTGTTCAACTGGTCTAGTGTATTCGCTCAAGGATGAGTGACTGACGACGACCCTTGCTTTCAACGCCCTATGACTGCCGAGATTAAACGGGTGCCTGATGGCAATGTTTGAATTGGCATTGGACATCCGTGGATGATCCGCCTCATGGTCTTACCGAGAAATTTATTTTTCCTAATTGACTGAGACATTCCCATTTTTGATGAAGTCGTTGTCGGAGAGGGTAGGCAGACAGTGGCTCATATTTAGCAAATTTTTACTCTGTGGACGAGACCGTCACATTTGAACAGATCTTTTGCATATGAAAAGGCTTTCTAACGAAAACATTAGGCTTCTCATTCTGGCAGGTATTGAGACAAGTAAATGTCTTCCAATAGCAAATATGATGGCATGAAGGTGAAGTAGCGTCAGATCTGCCTTGGTTGGAATCGTTCCCAAGGGATATTTCTTCTTGCATGAAATTTACACCGTCAATAATTGCCAGTTAAAAAGTACGAAATGTAAACTAAACTTTAGTGAGAACCGCGTAGAGTTTCGCGTAGAATTCCGCGTACGGAATTTGTTTCACTTGTGTTCCTGTGCTGGCGGCATTTCTTTTCATGATGATTGCATGAGTTCTTTCAGCCTAATTACTATTGGTCCAGTCAATTAAATAAGAGGGTGGTGAAGGATGTTCTTATTTATTGATGGAACATACCAGTGTTCACCAGGAGCAGAAAAAACTCAGCATAAGGATACATGTATAGAATGAATTGAGCATTTAACGGCCTAATTTTTCATTGTTATCCCAAATATGGAAAAGAAAGGCATTAACGTATGACTATGGACATTTTTAAAATTCTTTATTATTCTTAAATTCGAAAGCAATATAATGGTCAGCGAGATTCCCAGTATGAGAACAACGTAATACGCTTCCTAGTAATTCCAATTCCGAAAGTTGACCAGGAAAACATGTTCGCCTTTTTAAAGACATTTCGCTGCCAGACCACACCGTTACCTTGTCATAAATTATGAGATGGACTTCACATGAAATGCAATGGCGATCGACTTTGTTTACTTACATTGTTTGCACACAATATATCAATTTTTTTTATTTCACCAAAGAACAAACTTAAAGTAATAGTAATACCAATTAGGTATTCCCTATCCTCTGAAACATCCTCCCCAGTTCGAACGTCAGGAAGTAACAGGTGTAATGGCAACACACCGATTAGTAATGCGGTTCTGGTTTGATCTACCAAGATTGAGTCCACGAGAAAAATAAAAACGAAAGATGTCCTGGCATCCACATATTTAGTATTAATAAATCTCATAATGAAACTTAACTGCTTCTGTGAAACCCAAGTACATATTTGAAATTAACCAGAATTATTTCCCAAATTGAGACGAGAACAGTTCCTGTGGAGCTTTCATGTATTCCTTACCTTCTCGAATCCCATAAGGTAGGAATCAGGAACAACAGTTTTTTTTATCAACTCGCACTATGTTGAGAAAGTACAATGATGAAGAGGCATGCATTATCACGTGCCAACCTCCCATTTGAGAATATTGTCATGAAGAAATAATTATATGAATGCATTTATTGCGTCGTTAGGATGAGTCCCATTATTTGAAGATACCTATTTCCATTATACCGCCCGTATTATCGTTTTATTTTCTCCCTCTCTTTCTCTTCACACTCAGGGGCACCAGAATGCAAGATGACGTCGAAGGGGGCGGAATATATGGGAGTGAAAAACATTACCATTTCGGGCTTTCAATGCCTTCCATGGCTCGATAGGAATATTGATAGGGGTGATCGGAGCTATGATAGCAGGCGCCCAGCATTCTCAGATACCCTCTCCAACACACACAACTATTGTCGGAACCCACTCGGTAGAGCATCTGGTCCTTGGTGTTTCTTCATGAATTCTGGAGGGCAAAATCTTGAATGGGGATATTGTGATGTTCCATACTGTGACCTGGAAGACCTCGAAGGAACATGTGAGGAGAGAAGCACATGTGTGACGGGTGAGTCTTTCGTAAATATTCAGCATGTATGCGATTTTAGAGGACCTACCTGTCGATCTGTACACTAAATCTCATGGGCCTTGTAAAGAGCATTTTGGAGAAAAGTACCGAAATGTGCTCGAAATCGGGGGGAAAAACGCTACTCCACGTGGTTTTTTCTGTTTTTCTCGGCTTCAAGGCAAAAATCGGGAAATGTTCTCTGATAGATCGATAGGGAAGAGCTTCTAGATTGCAGGGACGCCAGAATCGTGTTTATACCTGCAACAGTTCCTTTGGAAAGTTTATTCAAAGTTGTGCATTTCTTTAAATGAAAATCGCCCCCCACTGGCCCTTGACAATACCATTACCAGAATGCGTCACCAGACACACGTTGGTGAAAAATCACGCCAGATTTATTGATAGATCGATAGATATGAATCTTCTGAAGGAGTCTATGCAAAAATCACCGTGATGTCTACCCGGACTCCCGCGAAATAAATTACATTTCTGACAGGGGTAAAAATCGCCCCCTCGTCTCTGCCAACGTTTACGCGCTTGGCACAGAATGCGAGCCCTGGCTCCTCAAAAGCAAAAATGACGAAATCTTTTCTGATAGATCGATAGAAAAGACTCTCTGGATGGCAATGAGACTTCGCTCGTCCCTTTGCGGTGGGTGGTTCGCTCAGAAAATTAATTCAAACCAAAATGATATTTCGCCCCCAAATCAACAAAGTTGTCGAAAAAGTCCGAAATCGCATTTCAGACGTAACTAGTGACATTTCCTCTGATAGATCGATAGATATGAGTGCCTGGAGTGCGTGGGTGCATTCATCTTTATGGTCTATGCTCTGGTTTCTTCGGAAAATTTATTCTAGCTAAGCGTTTCGGGCATGATACCCACCACCCGCCTCCACCGGAGCTAGGCTTTCATCGGCGCGGCCGAACAGGTATCTCTGCTGAAAAATCATCGCATATTTTTTGACGCGTCAACAGCAAAGAGTCTCTCGAGTGTATCGATGCCCGAAACGCCACCTTTTCTCTCCCTGCTCACTCCTGATGTCGCTCGTTTCCGACTGTTCTCCAACCCTCTCCTCCCTCCTGTACGCTCGCGTATGAATGTATGAATGCTTCCCTGATATGCCTTCAACATGGAAATCTTAAAATGTTCTCTGATAGATTGATGAAGGTGGTTTCGTAGAGTGCATTGACACCGTGATATTCACGATCTATGCTCTGGTTTCTCAGAAAGTTCAATTTAGCCAAGCGTTCAATGTAGGATATTCGCGCCCACCTCCACCTGACTTGACTTTCATCGGCGCCGCCGATCAGGTATCTCTGCTGAAAAATCACCGCATATTTTTTGGACATGTCAGCAGCAAAGGGTCTCTCGAGTGTATCTATGCCCGAAACACCAACTTTTCTCTTCCCGCTCAGTCGTGATGTCTCTCGTTTCGTACTGTCCCCCACCCTTCTCCTCCCTCCTCTACGCTCGCGTATGAATGCTTCTCTGATACGCCGTCAACATGGAAATCTTAAAATGTTCTCTCATAGATTGATAGAGGTGTTTTCCTGGAGTGCGTGGACGCATTAATGCTTGCAATGAAATGAAATTTCCCTCGGAACGTTCATTCAAACCGAGTGTTTCCGGTAGGATATCCACCACCCGCCTCCATCTGAACGGGCTTTCATCGGCGATGCTTGTTCATTGGCGAACATTTAGTCTCCAGTTGCGCGTAGGGAGCGTAAGGCCGCTCGGACCGCTGAACAGGAAAAGGCAGCGAATGCTCAAGAATTGGAGAACCGTGCAGCCTGTTGAGCAACTAGATGCAAGGAATGCAGCACTCGGGTGTCGAAAGCGGGAAAGCAGGGGCGGCCGGGAATTGAACCCGGACCTCCTGCTTGCCGGTCAGGTGTACAGTACTATTATTACATCACGGAACTCGGGACATTGTGTCATGCCTCTTCATGTCATCTCAATAATTATAGTCGTTTGCGCAGCGAGCACTGTCAGGCTGTACATTTTGCTGTAGGGAGGAGGCATTCGTTTCATTATGCTGCAACTCGCATTTCTTCTGAAAGTGTTGCTCGCTGGTGCTAATGTGGCGGCGAGGTATTTTCAGCGATTATTCGTTAGTATTGTGCCGCACATGCTCTAATTTCCTTGTGTGCAAAAGTCGAACAAGTTCTTTGAAATGGCCCGTACAGTTTCAGAATCAGTGATATCTGTACCATGAAATGATGCTAATAGCTCATGAGCTAATCAATGATGAAAGAGTATTACATGTGTTTGTACGAAAAAATCAGCAACGTCGTCTTGAGTCTCATGAAAACCTGCTAAACCGAGGCGTTAACAATGGCGATTGTGGCAATGAGTTCGAATATCATGGTGATGGTGTTTAGGAACAAAATCGCCCCATGAGCTGTAACCTGTTTGTGTATAAATCTAATAAAGTGGTTCAGTTTCGATTGAACAAAGGATGTCAAGGAGACATTATGCTCACAATAGAAGATTCAAATTTCTACCTATTAGGCGACCAGCGTAGCGGCCGCAGGCCGCTAGTTTTTATTTAATTAAATGTCATTCTTCTCGCTGCCAACTTTACATAACAACTCCAGGAGGATTTCTGGAATCTTTTTTTCATTAATATAATTTTGTAAAGTTTGAATTTCACGAACTGGACCACTCCCTGTCTTAGTCATTAGCCCATACGAGAATAAAATTCACGTCCAATTCAATTCCTCGATTGATTGTGCTTCCTAAAATTCGCGAAATTGAAGCAGGCAATAACATTTCTGACTGAGCAGTTTTTTTTTCCAAGTTCCACAGCTTACTTGCCCCCCCTTGCAGTTTTACCAAATGACGTCCATGAATGACAGGAGACATCAATGTACCAAATGCTAGTTGCATGTTAAAGCTGAACATATGAAAATGAAACTAATACAATCCTTGAATAACTGAAACACATATTTCACAATAACACCGTGGATATGGAATCCATTGCTTGAAAGTTATTCTGAGGACTCTGAAGAATGCAATTGAAAGGTGCTTGTCCTTTCACTTGCGGTTTGCATACAATGTTGTGAAGTTCGTCATAGAACCCCAGAGGATATAAAACGAAAGAATCACGTGCGAGCTCTTACTGGGTATGGAACGTCAGTTCAAACCGTGGACCCTGTTACGTTAAGCTACCGTTGCTTGCGTGTGCGAGGAGAACTTAAGTTCTTTATCGATAGCAATCCCAATATTTTTCTCCCCAATTATCCGATCGAGTTTGACTGCGCCGATATCTTTGAGAGACGTAACGTTATCATGCACGATGTGAAGCACGTTACATTTGTTCTTATTAAACAACGAACCATTTCTTCTATCATCTAAGAGCTGTAGGTCCAGCACGACTCTAACCCTCTACTCTTCCCCCTGAAAAAAAAACTATTTTGCTGTCGTTGGAAAATTTACGGATCATACCCGCTAGGCCATGATCTAAATCATTAAAGCAGACCATAGAAAGAAGCTGACCCCAGGACCTACGTAACATGGGGAATATGGGCATTGGGGTAAAATGGTCCTTCATTATATACCCCCTGACAGACTGAATAATTAGTCTTGGAAGTTTAAAAAATAGGTATATCTAAGTGAAAATGCACTCATCGAAATGTTATGCTCTGTGCATTAATTCAGTGTGCACAAAAATACCGGATGAATCTGTTTTTATCATAGGTATGTTAATGCGATTCCTCAACTCATCACCCATAAATTAATATGAGCAGTTACCAACGTAAGCATAGTGCGTTTCCTATATGAAGTATGGATAAAGAAACCATTGGTTCTAAGTTTTCCTGCGGTCCATCTAGAGTAGGGACCGTAGGAAAGGACCTTCAGAAGAAAGCGCTAGTGCTTTCACTAGCGGATGGCAGGCATTCTTGTCAACTTATTCGTCAAAGCCAATATGGGGAATATAGCCATTTCGAATAAGGGTAATATGGACACCACCTTGTAATGATGGAAGCAATGTACCAATCGAGGTCTGGAGAATAAACATGTAGCTTGCGACCCATTCACCAAACTTACTATTTGCATGGATTACTTTCTTCCCCAGGGGAATTCGATAGCTTCATCTAAATTGATGAGGCTAAATAACTGCAATGAATGACTACTCAAATTAGATTATGTATGAATAATGGATAAGGGGGCTCAAATCCCCAATGAGTAAAGGTGCCCTGCTCCTCCTGGATCTGGTTTTTTGGCCAAACCATGATCAGTCTTAGTATTTCCCTCCTAAACAGGTATTCCGGGGATATAAAGTCCACGGTTCCATGATGTAGGCAACTGTAATGTAGGTGGTAGCGAAATCATGTTTTGGTATGGAAGAGCTATTAGATTTCGGGGCCCAAGCTCTAAAGAAGCGAAAACTGATTAATTTAGAGTTTAAGTTGGTTTTCGACAGACTCTTGCCATCACGTTTCACATTTAAAAGTCTGGAATGTTCCCTTCTACTAGAACACGAGGTACTAGAATGTTCTAGTAGCATGGACTAAACCTTGAGCATGGGTCCTGGGCTACAGTTCTCGAAACCTATTAACAATTAGATGAATAAAAATATATTTTTGCATTCTGCGCCTGAATCAGGGTCCATAGGTCATTCCCATAATGTAGGAAAATTTTACCTGTTGAGAAATACAACCATCGCCTCCAAATTATAGAGCTGGAGGTAAAAATTACAAATCTCAGGGAAAGGTTTCTGATATTTCTGAAACATTTTTTGATACTGAGAAACTATGAGGTGTGAGGTTGTGTGAGGTTGTGCAGCAATGAAACACGCTACAAAACTTGAAATGTAATATATGTAGCACCTGTTTGCGCTTACTTTTTCTCCATCTTGGTTTATATACAGTATAGTCAATATGAGATAAAATCAGAGTTTTGAAGACGGAAGGGAATGGAACGTTGAACCGAACGATATCAATTAGTAAGAAGGAATGATGTAACAGAATGGAATTTCCTGGTCATACTGGTTTTTAAAGACTCACATCGTCAAACTGAGGGGTTGCTACTCGAGTCCCAAGTCGTGTCAGAAAATTATATTTCTCCGTCGTCTTCGCTCTCCGTCAGTCTTAAGTTGTATATATACTGAGTAGAAAGGGGCATGGGAAACGTAAAACGGAAGCTGGCTGTTACCATTAGCACAAAACGAAGACCTCTGGCCGGAGCCGGACACCATAGATGGGAGAATCGGAAGTTCCGTTATGACAATAGCGACTGTCCGTCAGCGAACCAGTTCAGTTAGATCGCTGGAAGCCTTCTGGACGGAATATATGGACCTTGATCGAAGTGCAGAAGCATCCGCTTTTATATGACATGAGATCAAAGGAGTACAGAGACAAAATATGGGAAAAGATCGGGAAAGAGTTTGGCTGTTTAGCCGCGTTCACCCCGCTCTTTGTAGATTATAATTCTAGTAATTGTTTCAGATTTTACTGTGACTAGACCTTATGTTTTTCTTAGAAAAAAGCTCTGCAAAGTATTAGCTGACAAAGCACTGCCACTCATCTTTCCATGAAAACTTACCTGAAGAAGATGGAGGAGACAATCAATATCCGTGCCATTCCTTCTTCTATTATCCTTGTTAAGTCCCCCAATGCGTCACCCACATTTTTGGTGGGTTTCTCCTACGCAAGAGACTAAGAAAGAAGGCAGCCTAAGGGGACAAATCGACATTGCAAACCTTACAAGGAAGAGTGGGAGAGAATACTTCTAAATGTACTAAGGAGGAGCCTCTTGGAATGGATAATGAGATGTTGGGGATTGTTAGGATGGAGGAGAAGGAAATATAGAGCATGATACTTGTGGAGAAAAGGTAGGTCAACCCGTGAAGCTCATGTTAGTTCATTACTTTAGTAACGAAACTATCCACTGTACGAGTTAGAGAGCACGCTTCATCTTCTCTCCCGCCTCTTATTTGCCCATTTTTGAAATTCCAATCTGCAAAAGCAGAGCTATAAATGTATTCACAGTGAAAGGGGCAATGATTTGCGACTCCTGGTGCGATTGGTCAGTAGAAATCGCCTTAATAAATCAGTATAAATCGTCCTGCGAAATCTAGGGCGGAAAACGGGAATTTTGTTCAGTTTGATGAAATTCCACCATCTGATTCCGGCGCCGATTTCCGCTCAGTAAAATTCCTCCCATAATCCTCCCGGTTTCTCCCTTTGCCTAGGGATATGATCAACCCTGAACCTTTCACTCGCCAGTTATTTGGTGTGGAAAGTTATATTTTGTTGTGCTTGGCAGGTGCCACCTGGGCCATGTCAAGTGGATATGTAGTTTCAGTTTTGTAGGCCTGCCAAATGAGCACTTCATGAATATCTTTATTCGATCGCTTGCATCGGACCAAAGAATCCCTGTAGAGTCCCAAGGACTTTTTGCTTACATTTTCAGCATTACACTCGTCGTGAAAACTTCCATTACAGATGGAGAGGAGATCCCACACATTTATCCAGAATGCCGAATGACGGAAATCGGGAAAGAATATGCAGGCACGAAAAGTCAGACGGAAACGGGGAAAAAATGTCTGCTTTGGGCATATATGCCAAATACAAAAGAAATCATGGATATCCTATTTTACCATCTCTCCTATCAAGAACGTTCCGAAATTGCAATTGATGTGCTTGAAGCCTTCTGGGGTACGTGGAAAAATACTCTGGAAAGGAACTATTGCCGGAATCCAGGATATAAAAAGCGGCCCTGGTGCTTCGTCTCCATTGAGAATCTCAGCTGGGAGTACTGCCGCATCCCAAACTGCATCTCTCATGAAAGTATGTCTGTTACCATTGATGATGATGAAAGCTGTCATCATTGATGAACTGAACTTAAATGGTGATTTTTAATACCCAGAATCATGCCCTGTAACTCAAAGATACTTTACTTTCACATGAGCAACTGTTCATGGGGATGATTCGTACACAATTCAATAATAAATAAGAGAAATGGTTTCACGAGCTTTGCCGATTTTTCAAACCAAACTTTCCCTCTATTCATTTATCATTCTACTCTTAAACAAACCTGAGGTTGAAGGCATGGAAGTAGTTGAAAATAAGTATTTGAGAAATGAGGACGTCACTTCACTTTTCTCTTCCCTCCGTAAAAATAAATGGAAATGAATTTGTACGTTCGCTAGATATTAAAAAGCATCCAAATCTATTTCCACATCTTCAGTACCTTCATAGGTGCATATGCCAATTATGGCGGGTATCATGCGTTGGGTGTTGGGAGTGCACAGACGAAGGGTTTAGCTTTATTTGTCTAATTTGGTATATTTTAAATATTTTTTTTCCATGGACACTTCGACCCAGTCTTTGGAAATGGGCGAGGAATGATGTAAAGCGTATTAGAAAAACAGAGGTCTATGCATTTTTTGCGCATCATTATTCAGTAGCATCGTACCATATTGCTAGGGAAAACCCATGCGCGGACTTGCTACGATTTTCGTCCAAGGATCTTTTGTTATAAATATCCATATTAGTCCTCCCTGTGTCGACCTTCTCGAGGGACAGCAAAATTCCTATTTGGTGTGCGAGTGCCATCCATGTGTTAAGTAAGCATTTCCAGCATGATGACGCACCACCACATTGGTCAGAGGAGGTGGGTGAATATCTGACATTGACATTGCCAGACAAATGTTGTGGAAAGTATGGCCAATTCCGCAGGCAGGGAACTCTCCGGATCTCACCCCAGCGAGCTTTTTCGTTTGGTGTTTTGTCAAAGAAAATGTTTTTGACATTAAGTAGGAGTATGAATGACTGAAATTTCAGTTAAATTGAACACGTCGTGATAGAGTTATGAGTCATTAACTAAACTGTGTCAAGCATTGACACAGTTTTGTCCCTCATTGTATAAGGACACCAGTAACATATCACTTGTGGAGACATGTGTCCGCATTATCAGGAGAAAGTACGACTACAGGTGAAAAATCAACCCCTAGAGCTAGATGCAAGCAGCTGTACAGCCAAAGGCAAATAGTGTGAAGACTAAATGTCTATCACGTACCTCATATGTCTCTTTTTTACGCATATCTGCAGTGCCCCAGAGAATGAAGAATGTGCAGGAGTTCTTCTTGAACCATTTGTAGACATTGCATATTTCCTTTATTATTACCTGCTAAAGGATTTTCTCTCAGCATCCAGGGAATTTCTCCATGACAAGATCTTCAGAGTTAGAAAAGAGAATCAAATACTGATTGGCTTACCTCAGGAATCATGCCAGTTTAGGAAATCAGTAGCCAAGAGACAAATAATACAGTTATAGTCATTGAACCCTTTTCTACCATTTAATTAAATATGACAAAGGTTGGGATACTGATGAACTGTACCGATACTGTTCTAGACACACTGTTGTTTGTATATCCTTCCAGCTGGTGAATCTAGAAGTAATTATGGAGTTCATTTTCATCGTAAGCCATGGATCTACTGATTCCATTATATTTCAGAACCCATGGAATGTAAGCTCTCCCATGATGGCTTGGAGTATGCAGGAATGAAGAGCGTGGCACGTACTGGTAGGAAGTGTAGATCTTGGTGGGAGGCAATCAGAAAGGATCCTCTCTTTGTCATTAAGTTGCCAGTATTTCCCGATCCTGGCGTGGACAGTCTTCAGAACTACTGTCGGAATCCAGATGGAGAATACAGCATAGGCAATGATGAGTCCCAGCGTGGTCCCTGGTGCGAAACTGAAGAAGGTAATCAACGTTGCGACATCCCACTTTGTTGGGAGGCGTACGAGAAATCTGCAATGGACGGTATGTATTGATATTTGCGAGAAGTATATCAATGATGACTATAATGGCTGTTTGATGAGTGGGACATCTAAAAAACTTGATAGGATTGTCATGACTGTTATGAATTTCCTCGCTTTTTGGGTAAAGGTTCCCGATCATGATAAAAAATATATATATTATCACTTTGCTTTTGGAACAGGTCAACCAATCACACGAGTCGCCAAAGCCTTAAGACCACCACAACGCTACCTGTTTACTCGAACCTCTAAACATAATTTTTCTCTACTTGGGACTTGCAGGGACTAATTCAAATGTACATATATACGAACCTATGCATAAATATTCGTATGAGACTGAAATAGCAGCAATTACAGACTGACCTCCTTGACAGCAAGTGAGAACTTTCTTGGAAAATTGAGCCATGTTGAATTAATCGTTGGCAATTTCACCTCTCCCTGCTGATAGCCGCATTACGTAATTTATGGCCTGAACTAGTTCAGAAAAGAAAGTAAAGAATTGGATTCCTGTTACCATTACATTTGAAAATGTGAAATTTTAAAGAAAAGTCTCCTGGTCCATAATTAACATGTGGCAAGATTCATCTCGAACAAAGGTGGAAGAAGGTATGTTTACGACCTTTAATGAACAGGAAACATTCAGTATGCGATTATGTCTTGGTGATCTTTATGGGAAGATGGACCATCTCCCGTAAAGCCAAAAAAAAGCCAGCAACTAATTATAACGGATGAGAAAAAGCATTGTCGTCATTACAAATTCGTTTCCTAGCCATTAATCTTAATGGAGTCTACCATGGGAGCGTTTCCGTTTGGAACTATAATATATTCTTAATCATGTAACAGTGAAAAAAAAAAACAACATTTTGTCCCATCTTTGGAAAATAAATTCTTGCTCTATTCCTTGAACATTTGGCATTCATTAAAAGTATAAATATCCATTCCGGATTATGCAGATTGAAGTGAATATAATGTGTTTTCAATATTGAAACCATCAGGAAAACCTACTGAGGGATATCCAGAATGCCTGCAATCACGTATGGGGAAGGAATACGCAGGAACTAAGAGCCACACAGAGAATGGAAAAGCCTGTCTAGAATGGAGTTCCCCATCTCTTCGTGTGCCAGAGGACTTTGATCCAGATAAGAGCTATGCAGAGCATTTCCGATTTGCATCTCCTGAGAGGCACAGAAACTTTTGCAGGAACCCGACATTGAAGGAACGACCTTGGTGTTTTGTTTCCGGTCCAAACATCACATTGGCATTTTGTGACATCCCCTTCTGCCCAGATTACCCAAGTGAGTTTACTTCTACTCAGTCACAATTTCCACCTAGATAATGATGATATGGAGTAAAGAATATGGGTGAGTGGATTTAAAAAATCTGCTTGTGACACCCGACCTCAGAGCGAGTTTTGGTCAAATAACTACTACAAAAATAATATCCTACTTCATCATAGTTCATCAAATGGCACATTTTACAGACTGTGGGGATGAGTGGTATTCAAGTTATCTCAGCCTTGAGTTTGGCGCCAAATCTGCATCGGGCATCGTGTAAAAAGTCGGCAAACAGAAATTGTCACATGCCGGTTATTAAATTTCGCCTTACCCATATGTAATCACACACTTCTGCCCTACTTCTGTCCTACTACGAGAACAAGAAAAATTATTTTACATGAACTTAGAAATTGACTTTTAAAATGCATTCATCATTTTCTTATCAAAACATCTAAGAAGACGACATTCAGTGTATATGTGTCATCGTTGCCTGAGTATCAGCCATATCAATGTCCAGGTTCTATAATCTTAAAACCTTAACGCTTTACAAGCGCTCTATTTTTTATAAAATTTACTGGAATTATTTGTGGGGAAAATATAAGTTTAGGAAGGTACAATCAAAATCCTCTGAATGTGTGCTCTTGCTTTTTGTTGATACTTTGTTGAAACATGTTATTTTATGCGTGCTGCCAACGTCATGGCTTTCTAGATAGTGAAGAAGGAGTTCTAATTATTTCAAGGGAAAAACAGTGGTTGTTTTCACTTTTTGGACAACCCGGGAGTTGGAGCCTTGCACGAAATGTGGCCCGATCCGTTCGCCCCGACCCGACCCGACCAGACCCGTTGGTTGTCTAGAGCCGAATTTTAATACTAACTTCTAAAATTTTTCTTTTCTTTTTTGAAACTATGGAAACCCCATGTCAATAATGAAATCTTATTTATGCATGTAATCTTAGAGAAGGAAAATACTTGGTTGTGTAGCAATGAATAAAACTAAAAACAAGGAATGAAGCAAGGTTTAAGGTAGGGCTGGACAATGAAGTTTCGTTGGAATTCGGGTTTCGAGTCGGGTGCCAACTATGACTTGAATTGGGTCAATTGGATCGGGTAACGGGAAATTGGCCAGTGCGTGGCTCTACCAGGGGTAACCAAAGGGTGAAAATTACGGCATTGTATGACATCCTGGTTTGATAATATTTCAAATCGAACTGCACTGTGCACACCAACTGACCAAGAGCTTTCGAAAATGTAGGTATATCTGAGGTGTGATTAAAAAAAAAGTTCTAAGTTTTACACAAATTTTCCAGTGTTTCTTCAGCCGCCGGAATCACTGCTGGCACTCATCTTTTGGAATCATCAGCAGGGTCCCTTGCGCGTTTACAATTTTGCTTTGAACGCCTAAAATCTCCTTCATTTCAGCACAATTTTTTTACTTTAGGGAACAAAAATAAATGACTGGGAGCTAAACCCCGACGAGTTGGATGGCTGATGAAGTGAGGGATTGTGGGGTAGGTCAGAAACTGCTGAAATTGCAAAAGAAAGGAAATCTCTGAACATTTAAAACAACATAACGAACGCGCCGCGAGCTCTGTTGGTGACTCCAAAAGATCAGCAATGCTCCAGTGGCTGAAGAAACGCCGGAAAATTTGTGTAGATGCCGAAGAGGACTAGTTTAAAGGATATAACCATCAGCAGTCGGAAGAAGTCACCACAGCGTCATAAAAAATTAAGTCTTAGAACCGACCTCTTAACACCAGGGTATCGATTTGTATACCGTCACAACACGGTTTACAAACCTACGTTATCGTATTATATACAGTATACTAGCGGAGCAAAATGGCAATGTAGCGATTTGCAGATTTTACCACAAATTCTTAATGTCATGAAAAGAAGTTGTTTAAATAATAATGTTTTGAACTCTACCATTGAATATTAGCATTTTAAATACTATCTCTTTATTTTCACTGAAGAACACGTGACACATTTGCTTTCATGAATTGACTTTTAAAAAAATTAGTACAGCATTTTCAATTCAAAACATCGGAGAACACGACATTCAAAGTATAGGTGACCTCGTTGCCTGGCTATCAACCTTATTGGTGTCCAGGATCTTTTTTCACATTGACGTTTTGCAAGCGCCTTCCTCTCGTTCTTGGTTTCGCTCTTGCTAAATACAATAGTTCGTTGGAAAATACATATTCAGGAAGGTACAATCTGATTCCATCGAATGTTTGCCTTTGACTCTTGTTGATTGCTATAGCTAAAGCAACACGGATTGGAAGCTACTGTCGTTTGATCGTGTGGTCATCGTCCGGTCTGATGGAGCAAAGTCAATGCGTGGAAGCAGCGATCAGTGTCATTTAGCTTCGCCAGTGAATACATCCTTGTCAAACAGTTTTCATGTTGTCGTGCAACTAAGACTCGATCTCCGGGGGAGTTAGTCTGTTGATGAACTTCACTGGGTTAAAGTGTTCCTGTTCCGCATTATCCATGACCACACTTTCGAGGCTGCAATGCGAATTTTCGCCTGCATACGCATATTTAATTAAATTTCTCGGTCTAAAGCGGAACTTTTCAAAATCCTTGTTCGAGTCGGATCGGGTCTAGCCGTAGTATAACAATTTTTAAATGTTATCGTTTTTCTGGTCTGAGACAATGGAACCTGCGTATCATGACATGAATCTTATTTATGCATACAATCTGAAAGAAGGAAAATACTAGATTGTGTGACCATGAATATAAATGAAGGATCAAATAATTTGAGCCCGGCATCATGCAGTTAGCACCACTCGAGACCGGAATATATTTCCCTTTCCCTTTCCCCTCTTTCCCTTCCAAGAAATGTTTTCATGTCAGTCGACAATCAGCAATCTTTTCCTTTTGTATAGCTACTTGGAATGATGAGTAAATGCGCAGGAATGCGGAGGTAATACCGTTCAATTATTGATTCAGTCGGGTCGGATCGGGCATTGAAGTTAAGCAGGAATTCGGGTTTCGGGTCAAGCGTGGGCCATGACTTGAATCAGCCCTATTTGGTCGGGTAACGGGAAATCGTGTAGTGCATGATTCTACCAGGGGTAGCATGGTGGTGAAAATTTTGATAACTTGTAAATCATCCTGTGTTGAACCTATTTCAAATCGGGATGCTAGATATACAGTTCCTGACTAACTGCTTTCGAACTATGCATGTAGCATGTAGGAATGCGAAAACCTATTTTCCAAGGTTTTTCCTTTCTTCAACCTAAACCCAACCACAACCTGAGTTTCAGGTTTGATTTTTTGTTGTTTTGAGAAATGATCACAAAGTTAGGCGAGCTCGTAAGGAGCAACAGAAACACAGTTTCACAGCGTGAATAGACTGGAGATTTGGGAATCAGTCGCAGCTCAATTCACACGATAATCAACACCCTGTGTGGCATAGCGTCTACACACGGACGATGAAGTGGAGGCGCTATAATGTGGAGGTTCAAATAGCAACCACAGGAACATTATAGGCTAGGAATAAACAATATTTCGAAGTTTTGCAATACGTGCTTCAGCAATGCTGGCCAAAAACTGGAAAATAATGCTCTCACTTCAAAAAAGCCATCTCTTTTTCATTTGACTGACTTATGAAGGCTATGTCAATACCTCTTTTCAACATCTGCAAGAAGCGGAAATTCTACCGTTGGCAACTGTGCAAGACAGGAGAATATGTCGAGAAGTGAATGAAGTCGCTGTTCAAAAGTTGGTTTACTTCAGGAGCTTCATAGAACGAAATCTCTGAAATTTCTCACATCATATTTTTGAGCAACGTATTATTGCAATCGGGACAAATGAGTTAAATATATTTCTTCTATTCCGATTCCAACTCATTCCTCCCTCATTCTTCCAAAAAAAGTATTCTTTCCCATACGCAATTCAGGCCGATGATATCCGCTCTCAAGTTGCTGTGAATCTAACACATGATCTAACGACGAGAAGGCTAAGAAACAATACTGTACTATAGAGAAACACATACAATACGTATTTCCCTTCATTCTTCACGTAAATCGAACGCATAACACGTTTTCATGTATTTCTTCCCTCAGAGAAAGTGGAATGTAGGTGGACAGTGGAGGGACCAGAATACGCAGGGACAAGAAATGTCACTGTTTCCGGAAAAGCGTGCCTCTCATGGACTAATCCCAGGATTTCCAAAGTGGATTATTTGAATAATTTTAATGGAAATGAGATCACTTCCATGTCCTTAACTTTTCCGGAGAACTTCAAGGCTGGGGAGAGTCAGAACTTCTGCCGCAACCCTAATGGTTATCATCGTGGCCCCTGGTGTTGGATCGAATCTCAATCGGCAACAGGGAATACATTGAATGTGGAAACTTGTCCGATCCCATTATGCCCAATCCCAAACCTCAACTGATTCCATGCTAATCGTCGTATATTGCAAAGAATCACATATGTTCCTGCATTTCTGTTCCTTTGCAATGCATGGGTACGAGGGGCGTTCAAAAAGTTTTTCCCCTGCGGCACTTTAAGTTGCAATACACCATTCATTTTTTTCATTGAAACGCAGATGCGTGATGGTGAAAATTTTCAAGTGATTTGTCTATGATGGAAAGCTTCTATACATTTTTTTTCCAATGTGCTACCAAGAAGTCTGTTGAAGGGGTATTAAAACTGAAAAGAATGCTGTTTTGCGTTTTCTAACCTTGAAGGAATTATTTTCCTTCTTGGATCTTGCAGAGTATGGTCAATAATACACTATCCACTCAGCAGACAAAAGATCTGCCGAGAAACCGACTCCTTCAAGGTTAAAAAATTCGTCACAGGATTCTTTTCTATTTTAATACCCCTTCCACAGACTCCTTGGTAGTACATTGAAAAATATATATCCTAACCCAATATATATCTGAAATAGATCCTAAAAAATGTATCCTAAAAATATCTAATATATATAGACGATCGTGACTGACAGACTGACTGACGCTAATTCTAACCATGTTCTAGAAGGGTTAGAAATTGAAATTTGTACCACATGTACCTTTTGGGATGTAGAGTTCAGAAGAAAATCCGACGTTGGAGGTACATGCCCGTGGGGGTACACATTTTGGGGGGAAAGGTTCTCCTTAAATATATTTTGTGACAGATGAGGATAGCATTCTGAGAGTCAACTGGATGTGCAGGGTTCGGTGTAGTAGTAGTAACATATCTGACTGGCAATCAAAAGGTCCGGGTTCAATTCCCAGCTATTCCTAGGCTTTCTTTTGGCTTTCATTGCCTTCCATGTCCCGTTACTCATTCCCCCTCCATAACATTATTTTTCCTTCAGTAAAACGGAGTGACATGGAAAGCTGAAACTTTGCAAAAATGTGACAACTGGGACAAGGAGTTAAGTAAATTTGTTAAGTCCCGATGCATCTCCTGGGGGAATTTTTTCGATGTGCAATGTTTGGAAAAAAGAAATTGTCGTGGCGTATTGGACAGAAATAGAAAGGTAAAACTTGGCATACGTTTAAGTGACATGATATTACTGAGCTGAGGGAGTATTCAGCTTTCATTGTGCATCGCCTCTGGGCATAGCTTTTGGGTGGGTCGGTTTTTCCAAACATGCTTTTTCACCAGCAAAAAGGAAAAATCTATCATATTGAAACTTTGTGGACATGTAGTTCACTGAGGATGGATTTCGGTAAAACAAAAAAGAAGAAAGAAAGATACTTTTCGGTTAAAACGACTCCGGGCACATATTTCGCAAATGACGTATTTTCACGAATTTTCTGATCCAGCAAAACAAAGGGCGCATGAAAGTTAAAACCTTGCAAATAAGTATCTGATGGATAGCTGAGTAAAGAAAAGTATACTTTCTATTACATATGGGCAATCGTGAGTAGTTGACGAATATAAGTAGCTATTCGCATGCTGAGTTCAGGAAAAGTTCTACTTTGGTGATATATGCCATAGGGGCACACCTTTCGGGGAACATATTTTCAAATAGTTTTCTTTGCTTCAATCAAACGGAGACACCTTGAAAGCTGAAACATGGCAAGAACGTGACCGTTGACGCACTGAGCTCAAATGTCAAACGTTAAATTTCCAAAATATTTTTTGGGTTTACATTTATTGGGCATGTCGGGTTTTCAAATATGTTATTATATCCTACTGAATCAGTCAGAAATATAAAAGTAGTTGGCGGCACGCATAACGGACGTGATGTTGGCTTAAGGAAAAATTCAACTTTTTTGTGCGTCTCTTCAAAGCACAGCTTTTGAGTGGGTCTCTTTTACAAATAAATTTTTTTCGCCAGCAAAAAGGGGAAACGTATAAGGCTGAAACTGGGTGGCATGGAGTTCCCTGAGTAAACATTTCAAAAGAAAACAAATTTTCGTTAAAACCCACCAGCGCACTTTTTTCAGTCCCATTTTCCTCAATTTTTTTATTCAATAAAACAGAGACAAAAAACACAATCTCCCACAGAAGTATCTGTTTAATGGCTGAGTACAGGAAAAATCCTACTTTTGAAATATATCTCCTTAGCGTAGATTATTGGAGGGAAGTATTTCAAAATGTATTATCCACCCTTAGAAAAAGGGACA
This sequence comes from Darwinula stevensoni, assembly GCA_905338385.1. NCBI lineage: Eukaryota > Metazoa > Arthropoda > Ostracoda > Podocopida > Darwinulidae > Darwinula > Darwinula stevensoni. Next base: position 56,101 of record CAJPEV010000622.1, on the reverse strand, counting down.
CGAGAAAAAGTTTAAAGTTAGGCACACATAGAATCATAAAATTATTGATTTTGATAAAAATCAAGACTTTCGACCCCATATATCACGTATTTCAATGGGGACGTACTTCAAATACGTGTTTCCCATTTCGCAAAAAATGAATGAATTAATCACTTTACAAGGCAAAGGGGCGGCGAAGACCCTAGTAAAAAATATATATCCTAACCGGATAGTTTGAGATTTAATGGAATGTCGAGTAATGTTAGTCAAGAGCTTCTAAAATTCAATGTGTCTGTGATTACATATTCTTGTATTATGCAAGTTTTTTTTAATTAAAAAATTCTGAGTGCACAACGTGCGCTGCCTTTGCGAGGCATGAGTTCCCTTTTGATTTTTCCTCATAGAATGTGTTCCTGCGGATGGATCATCTTAATAACTTAACATCACATTTTCCAATTCGTGTTTCATCCATCTAAAAATGTGGAGCGTGAGTATGAAATCTCACGTATTGCTGTGCAAATCTTATAACATTTTCCAGTGTCAGCACCTGAGCGAACCAAACATCTTCAAAGAGTGTTTTACCTTTTCTGGCCAACCCTTTCTGGCCAACCCTGGTCGTAATGCACTAATAACGTCACTTGCGGCACATTCATTAAAACACCACTATTGCCACGTCCTCCTTTTGGTGTTACACGCCTCAGAGGTCATTATACCCACTGGTGTCCGAAACCTTGAAGCGTGCATAGACTTTCTGTCACCTGCTGAGTTTTCAGTCCGTGTCGTTATCCGATGGAGGACATAGATTAACCTCTCCAGCGGCGTTATCTATTAAGGTATTAACTATATTTTTGCATATATAGAGTGAGGAAGAAGTCACTATACAGTTGTTAAATATAGAAAATTGTTTAATTTATAACGCCATTCTGACAGTTTTTTATAACGAAAGACGAATAACACAGGAAAATGATTGTGAAAGGTGATTTAAAAAGCTGCCAGCTTCATCCAACAACATTACTCCGAAATAAGGAGGTTCGAAATAGCGAAACAGCTATGATCAGTATACAATAACTGCATAGTAACTTTTGCCTCCACTTGTGTATTTTGCAAAATAACACAAGAGATTATCCGTTATGAGCAATGCTTTCTTTTTAAAAAGTAGTCTATCAGAGGTAAAATTACTATGATATCCCTACGTTCATTCCTTGATTGTGATTTTGGTCATGATGAAAGTAAATGTCAAAAAGACAAATTTATGGTGTAGTTTCTGAATCAAGACGATCTCCAAGTGCAAAGCATAATTTCGTGTTGTTTGCAAAAGTTCCTCATATGGATTATGCCGTGTTAAGCAAAACTTGAATGACAAACTGCACTTTCATGAGATTTTAATAAAAGTTGTCCAGCACTTGTGAACAAAGCCTTTTTTTATATTTTCAGCAGACACCATTCTGGGGGCGGTGCACAAGCGCCTACACCCTCCTGCCATACCAGAATACATACGAGCGCATAGAGGTAAAAAATACATTTAGTCTTCCGGTGGGTCAAATGAACCTACAAGAAAAAGGTCATACCGGCCAAGGGGTGGGTCTAATGCAGTCAACCTGATTAAAATTCCTGAAAGTGGATATGAACATAATCGCGACGCTGTTTGCCATATAGGTCTTATCGACAGTCGACCGGCTTCTTCCGTGGAAGTCTTAAGGTCGAAGGGACCTGAAAAGACTTTAGTCTATGTCACTTCGACTGTTCGACGGTGCTTGTCTGTACTATTGTCTGTACTAGTATCTTGCCCACTCCACCTAGGAGAACTAAAGAACGAGTTGATGTAATTTTTTTTGATAATTTCTTTAAATTTATTCAAACCGGAGGTTGAGCATAAAGCATGAGCGATCCTGACCGCTAACTTGACCCAGAGACAAATGCGTGCTTGTGTGCGTGTGTGTGTGATAGCTCTACAGGCCTAACGATTCGAGATATGAACTTTCGGTTTCAACGGAAATCTTTATTATCAACCGATGATGAACCTTGCGATATTTTATTTGCAAATTGGTCTCACGAATGGAAGGGAGGCAAATTCAACGGAAAATGGCAGATTCGCTCTCGTCTTGACTTCTTTCTGACGGACGAGGAGTCCAGTGTTGCTGCGGATTTCGAAAGGGAACGCTGCCATCGCTCACAGCAGTGTATCAAGTCCTACTGGCGTGAATCCAGGGAGTTTAACCGTCTATGATTAAATACGGAGCGATTCGTCAGTTCGTCGCCGCTAGCGCTCACACGGGCAATTTCCTCCATCTCTCAAAATGAAAATTGTCAGAATTGCAGAATGACGTGCTCTTTCTTTCTTGCTTACATAACCTTCAATCCTTTGAAGGTGCTCACGAACAACACAAGGAAGCCAACACGTGCGAGAGTTCTCCAAATGTTGTATTGTCTTCCCGAATGTTACTTACATTGGTAGAAGGCAAACATTTTAAAGGGAGGGAGACGTGAGCATGCGTTATAAATAAAAAAAGGGATTTGTGAAACATGACATTGCTGTTTGCTGCATGTTCCCTGTCTTTCTCCATTCGCATGAGCTGTTTTATGATGCTTGCTTTTGATGTTCCTGAGACTGCAACTACCCCACATCTGTGTGGTACATTTCCCGTGGTTGCGGTCTCGCGTCTGTCCGCCGACAATGAGGTGTGTTTTAGATAACAGTAGGAAACTCTCTCAATATGATGGAAGGATGCTGCTTTCAAAATACAACCATATGCAGAATAAAGTACCTTGATGCAAGTAATAACTTATCCAGAGCCGACCTTGTTACCCTATTTATTGAACATGCATTGCTGAAATAGTACAGTATGTGTTAAAAACATTGCAACACTTGAAAAATTCATATTATTCTCCTCCGCAGAGTGTAATGAAACTGATTAATATACTAATAAAATTTCCCTTCCGATTGACCAACTGCATCTGCTGAGGCATACTGCTTACCACATTTTCCAGAATATCTCTGTCCAAGTCTACTCGTGCATTTTTGAGTTTCTGGATGAGCTGCTTGCAGCGTATGTCATGTTCCATCTTCTTGACCAGCTCCTCCATAATCTGTCTGAGGTTTTAATGGAATTTAGGTTCGGACTGTTGCCTTGCATCTGATCGTTTTCCCAGAATACTGGAAGGTTTTTCTGACACCAGGCAGTGATGGCTTTTGAGGAATCCCAAGGGGGATTGTCGCGTATGAAGGTGACCCCTGACCTTTTTTCAACCAAGCACAACTCCGGAATTGATCCTCCTGTGGCCACCCTGTTGAAGGCATCGATGCAGGGCTTTTGGAGGATTCTTTTCAGATAATGAATTGTGTTCATGAACTGTTTTGATGGAATCGCATGGATATCTGAGAAATCCTAATGAAAAAATATCCCCCACGTCTGATCCTCTGTCGGTGCTTGACCGTGGCGACGGGATTGACACAGACATTGTTTTTGCTCCAGATCCTGTCACGCTGTGTGTTTACAGGGATGGTAAGAATGGTGGGATGGCATGAAAACCAGAAGCACAGACTCATATGACCATATCATTTGTTTTCAGTCTTCACTAGTCTAGTCTTTCTACTCCACGGCAAATTTCATGTTCTTTTCCTTTATGATGAGGAGCCTATCAGGCCTCTTGTAGGCCTGGGCACCAAGATCATTTTTAAGATGGCCTTGGACTGTTATGGAAGATCCTCTCAAGCCCAAATTCTTCCATTTGGAGGTTAGTTTCCTGCTGGACATGCCTGCTTTCCCCAGACTTTTGCATATGATAATTTTTTGCTGAGGATGAAAAGACTTGGATATCCTGGACGAGTCCTTGATTCGATGTTCTTCTGGACTTTAGGTGCTTTCAGAAGTGACTGACACCTATAAATAAATGACACCTGCCTAGTGCACTGCAAGAATGCCAGCAACCGCCTTCTATTATTTTTTCAGCCACAATCATGCCAATCACTTTCACTTGGACCTCCAAAGACAGCTCATAGACCTTCCTGTAGTTTATGTTGATCCAAAACAAAATCAGCTTTTTACAAACACTTTGCGGTGGATTCGCTCCATTTGCACAAGCTACATCTTATTAGCTTCAATGTTGGAGTGTCCTTACGTATTATGCCCATAATTTAAGAACAGAAAATTATGAACCTATCCGCTTGTTTTGCAATACTTTTGAAGATTAAGCATTGAAAATCTTCCAAAATGTAACAAATGAATGACTTCAGCCTGAAGATATGTTCAAAGCATACGCCTTCTGGCTCAGTAATCTCAGGCTGAGAGAGGAACATTTCGCTTCTAACACATGGGAATTTCCCCTAGAATAAAAAACATCGCATAGAAATCCATATAATGGGTAATAATGCATGCATCAGGTGCATTCCCTGCATCGTCACTTATCATATTGCTCTACAGAATGTTTTTCTCGCCTCGATTCTCCGCCCACAACTCCAATAGCCATCTTTTCCATCTTGTGAGCCTGTTTTCGTCCATGAGTCTGATTGTTCGGGATAATTTATATGGTGGAGTGATTTATTTAAATTAGTAAAATATGGGCATTATAGGAATGAAATGCTTGCTATTTAGGTTTTAAACAATATGAATAGAGACATGGTATGAAGAAGCGAAGAGGAAACAGTGTTCACAATTATTAATGCCTAGGACAAGTGACCCTCCATGCATCTGTGCTCAATTGTTTTTAGCCAAATTATGATATATTTCTGCCTGCGTCCCCGTGACACTAATAGTCCGATAAAAGGAAGGTATTGAGGGGTGAGGTGAGGTACATGGTGGTGCTATTCCCTCACCCCTCCGTAGTAAATGAATTTCAACAATGATTAATCCAATCACACTATCTTGGACGCATCTTCCACATATAGTAATTCTAAGCTTAATGCCTTACAGTTGTACTGTCCGGCTACAGATCACCACATGTCAAGTTGGCGGACCTACCGTCGTCCTAGGGCGCGAGTCCTGCACCAACTGCAAACTACAGAACAAATCACTGGTCGAAGATCCAACAGAGGAAATCCCCTACATCTGGAGGATGTAGGGGATTTCCTCTGTGGAAGATGAAGGATGAAGATGAAGGATGAAGATGAAGGATGAAGATGAAGGATGAAGATGAAGGATGAAGATGAAGGATGAAGATGAAGGATGAAGATGAAGGATGAAGGAAGAAAGATGAAGGATGAAGTGGAAGATGAAGAACTCTCCTAATTATGACTATGGTAACATACAAACCATGCTGCATAACGCTGTAAATTGCTCTATTTATTCCACAGCAGATGGGCCACAGGCAATCCAAGTAGCTATACCTAATGCAATGGATTGGCTTTTCCAACCTCAAAATCTAAATTTAATAATAGCCTGTTGCTATCCACACGCCATACGAGCGAAGAATAAAGGTCTTCGTGAAGCCACTTACCTTCGTTTAGGAACTAGAAAGTAATTATTCCTCTTTCTAAGAACCGACCAAGCAACATTCCGAACAGAAGTCCCAGTTTCATTTCAAGTTTAATGCAAAAATACAAATCACTTCCCTGTAGTTTCATGCGTAGTGGAGCACCCAAGGATGGAATACGTGAACACGATGTACGAAGGATGGAACGGAAATTACCTGTCACCTCTGAGTGCGAGCGTCGTCTACACTTGCCCTCATCCAGCGGGATTCACTGATGGGTCAATCAAACATTATTCCACCTGCTCTACTCACCAAGAATCAACCTGGAAAGAAAAGAAGAATTCCTTTAATTCTTCCTTTAAAGAGAGAATGTCCGTTGCTTATGTGAGTCTTCTCTGCCGTACCAACAATACATTAATAACGAATTTCAAATGAGATTCAAGGTACCCTCTTGAATGATTTTAATGAAGTTTCATGTCATTTGACATGACACGAAGTTTCATATTGGCGGAAAATGCTGGTTTGCTATAGTTTTAAATGCACCATCCTATGAAACTTATACTGGCTACATGCATTTCCTATTTTTGCACAGGATTCCTAAACTGGGTTACGCGCTGGAATTGATTCGACGAGAAGGGAGCATGAGTTCTCTCTCATGAGTTCTCTGAGATTATGCTCAGGTTGGTTTTAGCGTGTCGTCTTTATCCTCGAGAGAAACGTCTGTTACTTCTCTCAGCATACGAGAATGGGATTCGAGACTTCCGAGTACCATACGCGAGTACCATACGCGAAGAGCAGTGTGGGGGATACATCGCGATATCAAAATTCGTTCTCAATGGGATTTCAAAAACTTTCGAATCCTGGTCTTCCCAGGTTGCAAGCTGAATTTCAACTGATTACTGAAAGAGTGAAAGGACGTGGACGATATATTCTCTTTTGGAGAAACTTCATATATAGCGTTTCTTTTAGAAAGAATGTCTTCCTTGGAAGTGCCCGGGAAAAGAAATGAAAATAAACAAAGGGATAGGGAACTTCCATGCTATCAGCACATGTCATGCAATTGAGCGTAACATGGTATACATAAATGGAGTACATCGTCTGAAACGTACGCCATTGGCTCTCTCACCTGACGGGGTAAATTACATTATGTTAAGACATTTTAAAATGTGACGTCAAGTTACTTCGGATTACATGACATCACTGCCGACTTTAGGCTGAGACGTTCAAATGAAGGAAGTTTCTGAGCGTCAACCCAAACGAGGGTCACTCAATAAGTTATCTACCTGAATAAGAAAGAAACATCCGAGGGGAAAAATAACACTTTATTTTTCAATGTAGTCACCTTTTAACTCAAAACACTTATACCACTTTGATTCCAAGGATTTTATTCCCTGGGAACAGAAGTCAACTTCTTGTCCATCAAACCAATCAGAAACGGCAACTTTCAGATCTTCATTGCATGAAAATCTTTTTCCCCGCAAAAATTTTTTCAAGTGTCTGAACAGAAAATAGTCACTAGGAGCCAGATCCGGGCTGTAGGGAGGATAGTTGAGCTCCTGAAAGCCACACTCCCTCACTGCTGCCTGACCTTTCCATGATTTGTGGACGGGCGCGTTGTCATGGAGAGGAAGGACTCCCCTTGACAACTTTCCTCTGCGCTTTTCCTTGATGGCATCATGTAAATTTTTCATGGTGGTAGCATAGGAATCGCCAGTGATTGTACACTTGTCTGGCATGAACTCAAGCAGCAGTAGTCCCTCGCTGTCCCAAAACACAGTGGCCATAATCTTTCCTGCAGATTTCTGAACACGAAATTTGCTAGGCGTTGGCGATCCCTTGTGCTTCCACTGCATGGACTCCTGCTTGGTTTCGGGATCCCAGTGATGAACCCAAGTTTCATCACTAGTTACTATTCTGGGAAAAAAAGTTCCCCCGATTTGTTTAGAAAACTCCAAGTTTTCCTTGCAGATGTCAGATCTGTTCTTCTTCTGAGCTGGAGTCAGCATTCCTGGGACCCATCGAGAACTGACTTTGGACATGTGTAATTTTTCATGAATGATGTGAATCACTGTGCCCTCTGAAATCCCCAGTTCATGAGCTAAAACAGAGACTTTGGTGCGACGATCCTCCAGCATCGCACTCTCCAATTTGTCACACATTTCCTGACCAGAAACCTCCACAGGGCGCCCCGACCTCGGGTCATCTTCAATTCCCTCTCTTCCCCACTTAAACTGCTTGCTCCAAAATTTAACTTGGTAATAAGAAGGCGAAGACACACCATGAACGTTACACATACGTTCATGAATCTCCTTAGGCTCTTTCCCTTCTTTGGTGAGGAATTTCATCACTGAACGATGCTCAACTTTCGTCAAATCCATGACACAGACTCTTGAAAAGAAATCTAATGCGCTACCACTTTGAACGGACTTGAGCCACTGAGCTGGTAAAGTGGTGGGGCACTCACGAGACCTGTCGAGACATGTCACAGTAGGTACAGGCCTGTTGCTCATCCCTTTCATATTCAGGTAGATAACTTATTGAGTGGCCCTCGTAAGACTCCCTCATGGTAGTGTTTATTAAATACACTACCATTTACTCCACAATCAGGGAAACGATTTGTTCAAGCAACTTTATGCGTACATGGCCTCTGGAGAGCAGTAAAGTAGACTTATTCAAACAGGACAACTGTTGCAAGGACCGAGGTCCTTGTGTGTTCTGTGGCACCAACTGCTCCGTGCCCGTCTTAAATGTTCCTTCCTCAATCAATGGGCTTGGTAGCGCCTATACCATTTCTTAATCCCCCCCCCTGTAGCAAATCATTCATTCACTGTTAATTGAAAACTTCAAATGAATATGCGAACTGGAGCATGCGAAAAGTCCAATTATAGCGTCACCAGTGTGGTCTCGAAATACGAAGAGCGAAATATTTATCCAATGGTGTTCATGAACACCTTCACTCCAGCTGGCTTGCTCCTCATAAATTGACTTTAAAGCTTGGGATAATCGGCAAACTCATCAGGAACCTAAACCGAAAGCCGGGCCTGGTTAACGGAGTTCGAGTCTCAGTTCTGCGAAGTTACTCGTGTAAGTCTTGTCTGCACACTGGAGCAGTACGATTGGAAGTAGATTGCTACATCTCATGAGAAACTATTTTATAATTTGCAGAAATAATTTATATCAATCTTACATAATATATTAAAGGATTGCATAAAGTCTTCTTAGCTAATGATTGCGTGGATAATGCTGTAATGCTCTTAAGTTACTTATGTATGTTTTGTCTGCACACTGCAGAAGCACGATTTAAAATAGATTGCTGTATCTCATGAGAAACTACATTATAATTGGCAATAATAGTTTGTATTCTTGTTCAGTTATTATTTAAAAAGAATTGCATAAAGTCCCCTGATCTCATGGTTGAATAGATAAAACATTCATTTCTTTATTGGACTAATTCCTTTAATATACAATGTTGTTCAACTGGTTGGTACCAATACAATTGGTTCAACCTCAATTCGCTTGATGAAAAAGTGACTGACGACTAGGCCTGATTTCGACGCTCTGAAACAGCCGAGATAAAACGGGTTCTTAATGGCAATGTTTCAATTGGCATTGGGCATCCGTGGATATTGCCCAGAGGTCATATTCACTGAGAAAATAATTTTTCTTGAATGAATGGAACATTCACATTTTTTATGAAATCGTTTTCTCAGAGCGTATGCTAACGGTGGCTCACCTTTTGGAAATTTTTGCCGCTCTAGACAAGACGTTCACATTTGAACACATTACAGATGAAGGGGCTTTCTAACGAAAATATTGGGCTTTGCATTCTTTTAAGTATTAAAAAAATCTATCCGATAACAGAAACTTATTGCGTGAAGGTGAAGTAGCATCAGATTTGCTTCGGTTGGAATAGCTCCAACGGGATAATTTTTACTTGCTTCCACGAAATGTCAATAATTGCCAAACGAAATGGTACGATACGTCCTTCTTTGCATCGAGTCAGGCCATTTCGTCGAAAAACGGCTGTCTTTCAGGTTCATCAAGTTTCTCATCACGAGTCTCATAATTATGCAAATTTTGCTTCAAATTATGCAGAATAGGGCACGAGAGAAAAGGTCTTGAAATATTTCCGCTCATTTCTCCCCCAAAATAATAATTTAGGTGCTTCTTTTGAAGCAAATGCTTCCATGTTGCTTCAGACAGAAAGTGAAAGGTTGTTAGGCAGAAATACGGACCAAGTGTGTTTTCCTCAGATGTGCATATTGCAATTAATAATCTTATGGCTTCGTGAACATGAACTATGTGGAATTGAGGAATTGTGAAGACTGAAGGGAGATCTTAGAAATTATGGAACCCATATTTATTCTGTTTCACTTTCACAAATTTTCAAATCAATATGAATCACTATGAAGATAAATTATGGCCGTGGAAATAGAAAGGTTTGTGAAAACCAAATGTTATGAAACCCATACATGCATTCCTGGATACTTCCACAGAGACGCCGTACAAGCTTTGTGGCTCATGAGAGCCATCTTTGCGCTCACGTCAAGGGCCGGGAGATCCTAGAAAGTAGCTCCCAAAACAAAGTCGTAAATTATATTGACGAACGCAGTGATACATTATAATGACTTGGAATGTATTCCAATGTATGCTGTGGTTTTGATGATTATAATGAAAGGTGAAAGAAATGTAATGTGAAGGAGCATTTCAGCTGATGATTAAGTCAACCTTTCAAAAGTAGTGAAATATTTGTCCATCGAAAGAAAGGGATTGAGGGCAAATAAAATTGAGAGAGTAAAGTGAATCTGGACACGAGAATAAATTAGTCAAAAATGAAAGTCAATTGTGCTTTGCAGCCCATGCAGGGATAGTCGGTTTTCCTTCGCCTTCTGTCAGACTGGGCACTCGTTTTCCTGGGAGAGGATTTTCCTTGAAATTTTGGCCGAATCCGAAGCGTCTGCGAAGGGATGCCAAGACAAGCAGGGGGAGGATCTCGAGGATTTCCAGGAACATGACCAAGGAGATCCCCAAATACAGACTCAAAGATCCTCCCAAGGTGCTGAACAGACTTGAACTCTAATGCAGAGGAAACACAATGGAACTCCATCATAAAATCTTGATAGCTGACCTTGTCGCCATGGGATCGTCACCGCGATCGTGGGACTTACCGTGATGCTTGGGAATTCTGAGACAGTTTCCTTGACCATCTCTTCGAAGTAGATGACCAATTTGACCACGCCGGCCTTCATCTTATCAAGTTCTTTCCCATCCATCTGTGGCCCCAAAGCCATAGAAGTCATCGCATCCCTCTGAAGACGTTCACAAAAAGAACGTCATTCCCTCTGTTCATGGGGAATCCGCTGATCTACCAATGAGGTACATTATGAGTTCGAGGGTCCCTCTAAACGTGTCCGGATGCGGTCTTCACATGCCTCCTCTCAAACTGAGAATTTTTTGCGGCCGAGAGAATTCAATCAGAACAATCCTATGCAAAAACTTTCAGAGCTCATCATTGCCTTGAACCCGTTTCATAATTGTTTCTACTTTTCATGATCAGGATAAATTCAGGATGAGTTTGTCACGTGAACGCTTCCGAACAATGGCATTCTCTGACTTTGAAAAGTTGATTCTTGCCCAAGGAGTCTTAAACTCCTGGAACAGACTTTCGAAGAATCATGTTCTCATAATGCAGTGTTGGATTGGTTCGCTGAGTTTCAAAGGGGAAAAGTGTTTTTGAAGGATGAGCATCGCTGTGGTCGGCCTCCAACTGCAGGCAGATGGAAATGGAAGCATTGCACGGAAGATGTTTGAAGTGGACAATCGAATTGCACACGAGGACAATTGGGCACGTTTTGAGGTTGAATGAGTAGCAGTAAACGAGATTTTTACGCAGACATTGGTCTGAAGGCAGCCTGCCGATTGGTTCTTTTATGAACCCCTATTCGAAGGAGGATTGTGTGCAATGGTCTGAATTCATGCTTCAGAAATTCAACACTGGACCAGCAAAACCTGACCATAACAATATGGATAGATTCATTTGACGTATAGAAAAAACACCAATCCACGGTCAGGCTCTTCAAATGTAACTCAACTCCAACCGATTCCAAGCGGCTCTGAAGTGAAGGGAGGCATATGGTGACGAGTTTCTTCTCTTTCACTGGCTACATGGCCACCGTACCTATTCAGGTTGAAACTTTTAGGACCTCAAAATGAAACACAGAATCCTACCACCCGGTGTTCGAATCTCTGTTCGGTGTTCCAAACTGTTCACAAGGATGACGAACTGCTTCGATGCTCGGGGAGAAAACATTAAAAATATACTATTATTGCATGAAGCTAAGCTGTTATCTATCTCCTGCATCCGGAAACTTTTAGCGTGACCCTCGAATTGATTTGAATTGAACTAACAATGTAGTTGTCCGTCGGCCATACCGCTGACGATATCGTTCGACGATATTCCTTGCTTCTGGAAAAAAAAGATGCATTAATTGAATTTTTAAATATGAACTAATACCTTGCACGAAGGAGCAATTTATGATATCCCAACGGTGTCAATGCGTATTATTGATACTCTGCGTCCAAAACGGACGCCCTGTTTGAAGTCTGTAAGTACAAATTCATGAATATAGATATGAATATGCATATTTTGGCATTTGACAATTGTCAAAGTCATGAGCCAAGATTGAATTTTCACGCAACATGCAAGCCTCTAATGAAGTATATTGAAAGCTACATACAACCTTAGTACAACAGTTCTTAAGTTTCAAAGTGTTCACAAAACTTCCCATAGTTTCCATGGAGAGGACGTGAAGCCACATCATCTGTCTGACCCAGATGGAGCATTAGGTGTTTTCACCATATTTCGTTAACTTTCTCTATACTACTACTAAGTACAGGTAAACCTTCCATGCACAATATCCGTGGTCCTAACCAAAAACACAAGGGATATTCCCTCATTTTCTAACGTATGTTCTCATGGCTTGAGCAATGTTTTATTTCCAACTGAGATGCATTGCTTTTTCTGGCTGTAACCCATTCCCTGTTTTAAAAAAAAGCCCTCAAGACCTCCTCTGCGTTTGAGAATTACGTTATGTCTCTGCTGACAATGGTTTAAGTTTAAATTGTCCGATCCTGCATGCTAATGATGGTAGACCTAAATGTGTTGTAAAATGCATTTCCAGGAACAGCCTGTTAGAAAAGTGCACGAGTTTTAAGATGTGCATAAATCTATTGACAGGCATGATTTCACCAAAAGCAGGGAGGATAAAAAGTTAATCAGTTTCCATCGAGAATGAATAGTAGGCATTATTGCAATGCCCATTAAAATCAATGGCAAAATAAATGTACAAAATTCCTATACAGAGAGTTTTCTCCTTAGTTTTACCCTTGAATATTCACTTAAAGCTGTGTTAGGAATAAGATCTGATGCAAATGTTTATGTTATTACATGTTCAAGGAGATTACCATGTTGTCCATGTTGCCATGAACATATAAATTGACCTGGGTGATCAGTGGAAATTAGTTCAGAATCGTCTATCCCACAGAGGTTGAAATATTCAATTTCAATCCAGAATTTTTCCTTTAAAAGTCAAGAAATGAATTGAATGGGGATTATTTGCAAACTCATGTACATCAACTGTTTTTCGCCCCCATTGGCCTACCATTATACCTGCTTGCATCTCCAATCCCAGCATCGTAATCTTCCCCTTAAGCTTCGGTCTATTTCTACATCACTGTCCTTTTCACTACTAACACTGTAAATGTCACAATCTACATTTCAAATTATACTCGTTTCATCATCATCTAACGGAAAACTAAGTAAGAAGCCATTCATACAAAGATACGTACTGGGGTTAACAGCGAAAGTATTACTTTTAGGCAATTCGTTTTATTGCAGTTAAAACGGCTTTAAAATTAATAGTATTCAGGAATTAATCAAAGGCAGCGACAGATCGTGATGAAGAGGCACAAACGTAAGCGTAAAATTTAGTTTTGCTCGTGGCGGACCATTAGCGTAATCGCATGAATCGCAGCGAAAGGCGCGGAAATACGAAAGGGTTGCGACTCACTCGCATTCTGCATTGCAGGGAATCGTGACGTTTCCCATGGTGAGCTCAGTGAAGACTTTCCATGTGCAAAGGAAATCCGAGGTATCTAAAACGATTCGAGATGAATATTTAAAATATCGTCAATGCCTCACCTCAGATTCAAGCCTTCACCTTCGTCTTGTCTCAGCCGGAAGGGACATCATCACCTTATTGCAGACGTTTTAAACTTAAAATCCACTGTTAATTGCTTTATATTTAAAAAGCGAAACCAAGAAGCTGCGGTTTTTTTACGTTTATTATGAGTAACGCTCCGACCCAAATTAAATCTGTTCTCCAGTTTGCCATCGATTTAGATTTCAGAAAAGTTTAACTTATTCACAATGATTATTTCTCGCGCAAATGTGCATGAAATGAAATCTGACATTAGCAAGTAGCAGAATTAGTAGAGAACAATAGTCTACGATTACGTTAATCAGCCACGTCAACAGGGAAAATTAAATTTCAGCACGTTCTTCGACTCAAAGCTTCTATTTGTGCTGCTTAAATCGGAAAATATTTGGTACCGGTATATACGGACCTTCATTTGATATGCTGCAGTGTATATTTCGGGAAATTACATGGACCAATATAGGCATACTTTCGTGTAATGTGGCTCATGGCTCCAGGAGAATGAGACATGTTGCGAGTAGAGAGGCAAAATGCCAACGTTGGCTTTTTCGAGCTATGAGGCGCTGACGCCGTTGGCGTTGAAGACATTTCAGTACTCTATGGTGTAATGTTTAAAAAAATTCACAAACGAACGTCAGCGTGCGACCTCAAAGATATCACTTTTTTAACGTGTAAGTACGGATCCTATGAATGCATCAAATAATTTAAGGAAATAATTAGGCATTATTATATTTTCTTCCCAAGCTGAAAGTCAATAAATGAAAAGGAGCCAGTGGTTGAGGAGGGTGGAGGAAATCCGAAAACCTGAATTTATTCACTTTTTGAATATAGTACTACTTATTGTGCCAATATCAATACTGATAGTTTCTCGCTTTCTATATCAAGACAAAAGAGGTTACGAGTCCCCGACCGCCCAAGAAAGGCATGAAAGTGCGTCAAATTATAAGTTTATTAGTTTTAACTAGGAAGAAGAATGAGCTGGTAGAGAGGCTCATGGCACTCATGGCACTCTCTTCCCAACTTGGATCCGAAATTGAAAATAATAATTTTCTAATGCAGCGCCATTGTCATTTTTAGAATAGGAAAGACAACCAGACCGTTCTGTCGAAAATCGCAAACATGAACTTCATCCAGGGTCCCATTTGAGAAGGTGAAATATTCTTGGATCAGGGGGAGTTTGCACTTACATCTCTTCACCATATACGCTTGTAGGAACATCCGCTTGCACATCTGCATCCAAATACGAAAAGCTCGGAATTCAACGAAAACCTTGCGAGATTGCTTACGGGAATGCGTTCAAAACATAAACGTCTTTGACACTTTCATAGACTTTTTCAGTGACTTTTCGTATGCATCTTCAGCTGTTTAAAGAAAAAACCCACAGTTTCTGTCGGGGCATGTTCTTAGAATTCATAAGGAGGAGCAATTGCTAGTGACATGATATATATGAACGAAATGGATGAGAGGGGGGTATGGAATTATCCCGGTCTTCAAAAACATCAAAAGTGTAGTTGAACTTGGTTATTTTTACACTGTCTAATTGTAATATTGGTTATTATTTCAGTGTCTCATTGAAAAACCAGTGATATGTCATCGAAAAGTGTGATGCTCTAACACAACAATCACACCCTTATGCCTTCTACATCTTCATCTTTGGAATCCTTGCCCTTGGCTAGACCTTTACTCCAACCCCTTAATAGTTCTATATTTTTATCATGTGAGATACAACTTTTCCAAGAAATTAAAAATGCCATGCATTAGAAAAGGACAAAGGACAAAGGACACTCTCTGCACCAGCCGTACGCCAGAGGGTAAAATTTACACCAGAAAACCAGGAAACCAGGAAACCAGGAAAATAACTTCCTTCTAAACGTAAAAAAAAAATGGTGCAGCAACAGAAGCAGCATGATTTTCTTTAGGATTATTATGTTGTAAAGGAATCATTGGAATAAAACTCTAAAGTACTGTTAATATTCTTCAGTGCCAATGGGTGGCATTTTGGAAAGTTCAGTTACTTTTCAACCCTTCCTCGTTCATCGTTCGACTGTGCAACCTTGGGTGTGGCTCTTAGAAATGCTACTTACCACAGAGCTGTAGGCAATGAGGTCTGTGTTGGTTGGATAGTACCCACTGTCGTCCCAAGAACTGTAGCATTCATTTTCGTAGGGGAACGCCAGCCTCAAGACATTCACCTACCCGTATTTAAGATATTATTCAATTATTGGACGCACCATGAGAATGCACAGAAAGTGAAGAAAACACGCACTGTCATGAAACATAAGGGCAGAAAAGGGCCGTAATTTCAAGTTTAATATGCCTAGCACTGAAAAGTTCATATCATCGCCAATAATAATGCTTTGTTTTTACGATAATTTAATATTTCAGAATTTTTAATGAATCGGTTCTTTTGTAAATTGTGATGAATATTTTTTGTTTTCGTCTTAGAAGAAGATAAGTCTTGGTGGGTTGATAGTTCCATGGAATCCTATGAGAGCCAAATGAAATTCGTGACAGGAGCTCGATCGAATTAGTTGCTACAGAGAGCTCCAGTATTTGATGTGGGAAGGTTGTCACACATCAAAGGGCACTTGGAATTTCGTAAAATTTCTGAAAAATATTAATTATTCATATTGATAAAATGCATTCCTTTCTCAAAAGAAAATTTCACTTTCATCTTGCATTCCAATATTTTATATTATATTTTCAAAATTCCATTTTATCTTCTAATTTAAAATATTATAGTCTCCTATATACGTCATTCATCAATAATTTCCATGACCACATTTTCCATGACAAATTCATTCGTTATTGACCGATAAGAATGCAAATTTCGACCTCTCTGAGCGCGATGTTAGTGATGAATCCGGCACTGGCATGGAAACCGGATTCCTCGGGTGAAGGGAGGCTGTCTGGTCGATGGATGTCAACACGGACGCCACCCTGCGATGACAGCACACTCGATGGCCAGTCGCTCGCATTCAAATATAACTCCACCTCCAGCCCTGTTGATTGCCAGGCCCTTGTCAAGGATATTTCACATGGGATGCAAGTAGCCACCTTAACCAGACTATATTGCTTGCATGTGCTTGAAAGGATGGGAGTCAATGCCTACGTTTGATACTCAGAACTCTGACTTATGTCTGCTCCATAATACGAATGCCGTACCAAACAATGAGACTTTTTCATGTGGAGAAAGGCTGCTTCCGTTTGACAATTTTTATTCCTCCTAAATGTAATAATCGACGATTACAGATTTGTATCGGCGCAAAGACGTTGGCATGGTTTTTCAGAAAATCTCATCTGTGCAATTCCAATCGGAAATTAAGGTTTTTCCTTCCACCACTTCAGTTAAAAATACCCTTAAGACTGAGACTAATTTTGTTTTGTTATTTGGAATGCTACAATGCCTTTCGTTAAATCTATTCCATCGTGTTTCAACACGTTGACTAATATCTGGTCCTTCATAACGCTTCTGTGTAAAGCAATAGATGAAAGCGTACTTATGCGAAGTTTCAAACTTGGTTAGCCAAATTATTCAACATGCACGTGTAACTACTGACTTCGTCTGGATGGCCTTAAGAACAGACTCCTCGAAGTTGAGAAAATTCACTATTTCGCTGTTGCTTACTTTCATATAATCTCCCCTGGAATGTGAGATGGCGTCAAACGTTCCATATTGACCCGCATCATGGTGTAAGGGACAGATTGCTCATTCTTCCAGAGTCACACGAGCCTCAACAATTGGAACTGATTTCTAAAATAAAGAAACGTACCACTGCATGGACCACTGAAGAGAGATTGCCTGATTCCAGCCATTGAATCAAAATCCTTGTTCGAAACCATGTTGAAGGTGTAGCAACTTCCATAGGTCGTGTTCATGAACGGCAAAAAGTCGCTGCATGTGGAAAAGGATTCTCGCATTAGCTGATGATATCAAAATAGGGCTGCTAAATTACACAATTTTTTCTGACACAGTTACTTTGCTTCTAGGAAAGATAATGGGGTTACTTTTTGCAATCCACTCCTTGATAGTTGCAGTTGCGGATAAATTCATTTCTATCTTGCATGATTTCAGCCTTTTCCTTCAAACTCAGGAGAGACAGGAAATACATTAAATTGTACAAGGCCAAGGTGCTTGAAGGGAAAACACCGCCAGCTCCACCCTGCAACATGCACACAGCAGTCAGCATGATTCCCTGTAAATAGGTAATGTTGAGTGATTTCTGGATGGCCATCCTTTCAAAAAGTTCTCGGACAGGCCTTCAAACGATCAAATTATGTAGAGAAGTTGGGATTCAGTATGATCCCATCGAAATAATTCAATTGACATGGAATTCACTTCTCCCAACGTTCGTGAAAGTCAAGGAACAGTGCCTATGACCCATTCATAACAATAACAATAATAACAATCATTCATAACAATCTTCAACCCGTTGGACGTAGCTGACTAGAGAGAGCCGGTGTCTGGAAGCGGCGGACTTTGGGGGAGGTACTTCATTCTGGGAAAAGCGGGAAGCCACAAAGCACTACGTCCAGTCCTGAAGGCCGGTCCAGGTACTTTTTCATGAGTCCACGTAGTTGAAAACTTCTGGCGAATCATCTTCGAATTTGATTCTTTAAATCTTGTTTGAAGGAATTGAAAAGCGTGTCACCCGGCAGGCGAAACGAGGCGTTCATATAATACGCATTCGCTGCATTAATGCACACTTTTTGCTTGTATTTCTCTGTTGACCAGTAACGATATGCTTCAGAAGTAGAACGGTCAGGTTTCTATTTATTCATTCTGTGTCCGTGAGGTCACAGAATCACTCTATGGTATTGAGAAAGCTTCATTTTCAAATAGGAATTTCATATATATTTACATGCGTCTATAGGTTGCAATTGACCTGTCGGGTCTCTAGTGATATTTCATGATTTATTCATATTTACATGAATTAAAGCAGGTATTTGTCTCATCTTCCGAAGTTAAAGTAGAAAAAGTCGTAAAATGCTCACTTTGGATGAGTCCACTTCGCCGAATGCTGTCTCATTTCCCCTGGGTGATGTTTCATTTCTGCTGAGACACCCTAATATCTGGAAAGGAAATAATATGAAATGCCTTTTTCCTGCTTCAGTGCAATTTTGGAGTTGGTTTCCTATGTCAACAAAAGGAGTAGATATTTTCTCATCACATACGAGAAAAAACCCTAAATATATTTTCCTACTTTGGCAGAAACAACTACATTGAAGACAAGATCAAGAGTTTCTGTTTCAATACAGGCAACGTCAAAGGACATACTTTGTAGATATCGCAGCGACTCATGCCAAATATTGTCTAGGAATGACAATTTCTCTATGAAACTCTGTATCATGGCCAAAATGTAATATAAATCGAGAATGTTCCTTTCTTGGCCTTTAATATGGCGAAGAATGACGGTAATGGAGCTTTTTCGATATGAGGACTAACCATAAATCATCGACAATGGCACATTTATAGATTAAGATCCCACCCCCCCCCCCCCCGATTTACGAGAGATTCACCCAAGCACCGTTTCGAGCCCGTTTTACAGTAATACCTGTGCCAAAACTCCGCCATCGTTTAAGTCCATGACCTTGGAGCAAGGGAAAGGCGAGAGGTTGCAGATCGTCACAGCCGGGAAAGTCAGGGTTTTCGGCTGGGTCACAGACACCGTTGTCGATACGGAATACTGAAGGTACATCCTTATCACGTCAAGGATCCCCTGTGTGAAAAAGTCAAGCCAAGAACATTTTGTCCTGAACTGCCTCATATCAAAAGTTCATTTATCCTCCACCAAATTCAGTCCAATCCAATCCTGAAGATTCCCGGAGAACTCACATGGATGGTGGCTACGGCGGCGACTACAGTAATGACCCACCAAATGAACTTGCGAAAAGGATGAGTGGCTCTGGAGGCATTGCTGATGCCATTAATCTGGGTGGTGCTGTAGAATTCGTCCAGCACATTCTTCACAGGATGGAACACGTTCTTTGTCATCGTGTCGCTCCCTGAATATACCGAATGATACTGACTAATGACAGAGGTAGAAATGCAAAATGGAATATATATACATTTCTAGCCAACCAATGAGATCCATGGATTGAACGTATATATCGAGTCCTGGAGTATTAGCCATACGTCCCAACCGAATTCAAGGGCGTCGGGCTCTTAATGATGGGCGCACCTCCAAAATGCATGCAATTATCCTGTAATTTTGTGGCTAGAGTCAAAATGGAAGCGGTTCCTCCTTAATAAATGCCTTCGAGCATTTATTAAGTTCATTAACCTCAATTTGAGCTGGGTGGAGCACCATATTGGAACCTCTTAAATTCATCAAACATACAAGGGATTTCTAAAAAGTTCTGCGAATAGCCCACAAGTCGTCATCGAAGGCGGCCGGAAAGTGCTGGACCAGTTCGGGAAACTTATTTTTTTTTATTAAAAAAAGGTTTTTCACCTGGTTGGATCCATCGCATGAAAAAATGCATTGAAATGGGTGGGGAGTATGTGGAAAATGTGTGAGATAGTTGCCTGTGGCAATAAAGATCAGAATTTAATCATGGAACACTAGATTTTTTTTTCTTTGGGTCTACTGGCAGAATTTTTGAGAAATCCCTCGTATAAAGGGTGGTTTTAAAAAAACGCTCTACCGTTTTCTATGGGAGAAACAGTTTCATAAATTCGGCGAATAAATTTTCATTGGATAGGATATCGATATTTGACTGTTCCCAGGTGTTAAAATGCTTGCCAGCTTTTTTTCAACACTCTTGCCAAAATTTTGCAATTCCAATTTAGAGGTGAGTTATAGGTGCTTAGAGGTGGAGCATTCCACCTCAAGAGTTGAAAATCTGGAATTGTATTGGAAAAAATGTAGCCTCTATTTTGAGCAAGTTCGGTCGGTGCGATATTTCATTTTCTAGGCAGGGAATAACAGTTGTGATCTATTCAACAATCTCAGAAAGAAAGGAAATGGAGGTCCAATCATTCCATCAGACGTGAAAGAAGATTTTTGCAGCTGTTTGCAGAATTAGAGATAGGATTTGCAAATTTGCTTTTTCTATTGAATCGCTTTAAACTTTGAGTGCATTCATGAAGTCATTAAATTCTACATCTGTGTTCGAAGGTGCTTGAACAATCAAAGGCCGTTGCTTGTGGGTCGATTAAGCCTCCCAACTGTTCACTGATTTGTCCCGCCACGAGAAATGCTATTTGTGTAACCTCTCTTCTTCAATGTGCAACCTTTAGTCTGACGGCTTCTTCCGCTTAACGGGAGTATCTGTACTTTAAATAACTAGTTCGTAAAAGTCATTCATTCAGTGCAATGAAGAAATGGCTCAACATTTGGTGACTTTCTTGTCGGTGAACTTGTGAAGTGAATTAGCTGAGGGGGTTAGCGATGAAAATTTTCAGGAGGCAATTTGCGCGAAGTTTCCATTTTCAATGATCCAATACGAAGACCAAGACTTTTTTGTTATAGATGTTACTGGGAATAACTCGTCCTCCCTTTCCTTCCTTTTAGAGATTGTTGGAGGGATCACAATAGTTCTTCGCTCCCCAAAAAACGCCATATCCCACCTACCGAACTTGCTCATGACAGAGGCCAATTGTTTCTGTACAATCCTAGATTTCAAAGCCTTAGACTCCGTACTTCCTGTCCATTTTCACTCAAACATGTAAACTCTGTACATTTAGGGTCCAGCCTGAAACCCGGCTTTCACGGGGGGGAAGGGCGGCTGTGGGATCGGTGGATGACAACACGGACTCCGCCCTGAGTTGATAGCACCCTTTGTGGCCAATCGATCTCCTGCAAATGCAATTCCAGCTCCATCCCAGCCAGGCGACAAACACAGGGCGAGGGAAACTCCCAACTTAATGCAATGCAAACGCCTACATGAGCCAATAGGCATTATAACGCCTGCATCATTTATGAAAGGAGAGAAGCGATATCTATTTATTGTAGATTTCACAGTATGTATTATTCCATGTAGTACGAGGGTCAGTCAACTGAAAACAGGACATGATTTTTTTTTCTCCCAAACATCTTCGCAACCGTATTTTTTCACGTGCCGTTTTCTTTGTCGGCATGTTCCCTAGGGACATGCACAGTTTTTTTTCTCTGTCTGCACTTTTTTACAGCATGAGATTCTTTCAAACATGGCCTCCGAGGTGTTGGTTTGCACCAAGAAAGAGGTACCTACTGTGATCCGTTTCCTTGTTGCTGAATGCATTAATGATAATGAAATTCATCAGAGACTCAAAGCTGTGTATGGTGATCACTGCATTGCAAGGAACAACGTCTACGAGTGGGTGCAGAAGTTTCAAAGTGTGAAGAATGCTCCGCGCCCGGGCCAAGCGCACTGCGTAGTGACGTCGGAGACGGTAGCACGCGCCGAGGAACTTGTTAAACAGGATCGGCGAATGACACTAGATGAAATCGCTGCCAACCTGGGTATAAGTCATGGCTCTACCCACCATATCGTTCACGAGATGCTGAGATTCGATAAAGTGTGTGCGAGATGGATCCCCCGTCTACTGACGGAAGAGATGAAGAGCCAGCGCGAAACCAGTGGGGTTTCCCTGATGAGCCGTTTCGAAGCTGAAGGAGATTCTTTCCTTTCACGAATTGTGACAGGAGATGAGACATGAGTCCACTACCACACACCAGAGAGCAAACGAGCCAGTATGGAATGGTGGCACAAGACCTCTCCTCGCCCCAAGAAATGCAAGATCATCGCATCTGCTGGAAAATTGATGCTGACCATTTTTTGGGACATGAATGGCGTTCTTGTGACTCACTATCAACCTCGCGGGGTTACCGTAACCAGGGACACGTACTCACAGCTGCTGCGAGATGAACTGAAGCCTGCAGTTCGAACAAAACGTCGTGGTCTCCTCAAGAAAGAAGTACTTCTTCTCCACGACGATGCTCGTCCCCACACTGCTCGACAGACTAGAAACCATTACAGATCTCGGATTTGAAGTTCTTCCGCATCCGCCATCCAGCCCGGACTTAGCCCCTAGTGATTTTCACCTTTTTGGACCTCCCAAGGAAGCGCTGCGCGGGCGAAAGTTTCAGTCTGACAATGAGGTGCAGGTGGCAGTGCATTCGTGGCTGAAAGGGGCAACCCAAATCCTTTTTTGTCTCGGGCGTCACATCTCTAGTAGGACGTTGGCAAAAATGCATTGATGAGCAGGGGTATTACATAGAAAAATGACGAAATCATCACCTTCAAACAGATGTAATATAAGGCTACTTTAAGCAATGTCTTGTTTTCAGTTGACTGGCCGGCGTATAAGGCCAATACTGTTTCTCCATTGGAAGACTGGTTTATGGGCACCAACGTCATCCGAAGACAATAATCTTGACCTTCTCAATGACAACAATTATTGCCAAAATACAAACCTTACAAAAAAAAAGTCCTATAGGAAACCTATAGACTTTTCCTATAAGTTTTTGAGGCACAAAAAACCTATAGGATCCCTTTGGGGCCCTCTATGCCTCTTGGCCTATAGGTTTAGGTGATGTTTTTGGGATTCGAAACCCTAGTATTGCAATCTGGATTACTACTAAATGGGAGGAATACCGGGGTCAATATTAGCGCTGCTTTTCACTCTAAATTCATTGTAGAGTTGGGATCTCCCATGGTGGGACGTATATATCTTCAGTACTAATGATGCCTATATTAGTATAACACTGTAACAACTGTCTCATGGATTGACAGGATGCCGTATCTGTGAGCTCAGTTTCTTCCCTCAGCCTAAAGAAACGACTGACGGAATAGGTATACACCACCTCTTCACAGAAATTCCTTCGTATAATGTAAACCTTTTCTCGTATGAGGTTCCCATAGGGATTATAAGCTTGTTTATGGCCTGGGCTCCACGATTCTGTCTCGAATATGGAAAAAGCAACTAAGGATGTTTCCAAGTTTATTGATTGCGATTATGAGACAAGGCGAAACATATGCGGAGATACAAAACACTCCTGATAGGGTTGATTCCATAGATAGAGGAAAGGGCAATTTTGTGTACTGTAAGAAATGCGAGTCATTTTCCTACTAGTGGCCAGAATGAGAACTTCAACATTTCCCTAAAACTTTAAAATGCAACTCAGGCACATTGAATCATAGTATCGGTCCGATACTGGATCTTTGACGTAATGACAATATTGGGAAGCGAATAGTTACCAAATATTGGCAATATTGCCAAGGTGCAGCCAACGTGTCCAATGGTCCTACATTGAGCAAATGTCTGGTGCTATTGGGGAGGTGAGTGAGCATGCCAATAAGTGACGTACAATGTTGAACCAACGTTCGTCTGAGTGTTGCGATGAGTGACATTTAAATATTGAACTCATATTAGATGCAATGCCAACACAACGCTGGGAAGGTTCAAACTTAACGTTTAAGCAATGCTGATTGAATCTTCGTTTATTTTTTAGCTCTTCCTCTTAAACCCACCACAATGACGAATATAGGGATGGTGAGGAGGGGGGGGGTTATAGAAGCGCCTTTCCATGAATAATTCTGATGTGCTTATCCATCAATCAAATGAAATCATTCAGTAAAAAGTGAAGATTATCGACTTTCGCTTATCAACGAGATCGACTATGGAGGAAGAATCAATTCATCCCCTCATGCAGATCATCAGGAACCAGAAAACCTTGTCCGTTTTATTAATTCCAGTCCTGCGCATGAGGCACTCTTCGTATCAGATCATAAACAACAGTAACGTCCATTGCTGATGGCATAACGATATGTGACAGGAAGGAAAATGCTGAATACAATGGAAAATTTCTTGTGTTGGGGGTTTTGGTGTATTCGTCGCACAGGGAGGCATGAAACATTTCTCACGGCACGATCATTTTTTTTTCATATATCTCAATTTCAATTTGGTTACTTCATCTTGTTTTTGGTTTATTATTTTGTACTCAGGTTTGGGTAATCCCATGAATATTCATCGAGAGGAAATTGCTTCCAATACCCTCTTCTCGTTCCAGCTGATAGTCCAAAAATAAAAGGTTATACGTTTTTAGTTCCATTGGATCTTGGTCATAATGAAGTACAACATAGTGGTGGGAAGCTTTTGGTATATGTATATGGTATATAGGGCAAAAATACAACCACAGAGTAAATACATATGGCGGTGGCCGAGCCAAATATGCATAACGGCAGCGAGTTTATCTAGTGAAGAGAATCCTTGTGCTTCAATTATATATAAATATTTTCATGAAAAACATCCATGTTCCTAACTTCTCCGACAAATCATCAGGGCTTCGTGAGCCATGCAAGGTTTGTAGGGTATTTTCTGGCACTCCGCCGAGGCACCCGCTTCTTGAGCTCGGGATTTGCCACTGACTTCCGACCGAGACCGAAGAATTTCCCCAGGAACGCCAGGATCATTAGGGGGAGAATCTCGATGACTTCCACGAACATGACCAGGGAAATCCCCAAGTACAGGCTCAGGGCTCCTCCAAGGGTGCTCAACAGGCTCACGCTCTGAAGCAATCGAAATACATCCGAGCTCCATCGTGATCATCCTGGTGGTTAATCGCCTCGCCGCATGGTCATCACGGCGACGATGGAACTTACTGTCACACTCGGATATTCCACGACATTTTCCCGTACCATCGACGAAAAGTATATGACCAACTTGACGACTTCCCCCTTCGTGGCACTCTCTCCCTTCTTCAGCTGAGATCCCAACGCCATGGAGCCCATGGCATCCATCTGAAAAGGTTCGCAAGGAAACCAAAGGTAATTCACACTGGTCTTCGCGAAGAAGTGCTAATGGACTCACCTTGTACATTTGGGCTGGCCATTCCGCCGACGATATCGTCTGCTGGTATGCCGTCTGTCTGTGAACGATATGGAAAGACCTTCATTGACCAGGATATGACGCTCATGACCATAATGATCTATGTTTCTCAAGCGATGTCGACTCCTACCACTTCCCCCAGTGATTTGAACTTTTCATGTGATCGACTTTTTGGAGATTGGGGCTACATTTTCATCGAGAATTTCTCGCCCTGACATGTCATTTTCATCGAGTGTAACCCAACATCGTCCCCTGTACCTGATAAATTCTCAAAAATTATTTTTAAAATGATATGTTTAAGAATTTTCTCAGGTGAGGATTTTGCATCATTCTGAATACTGATTCTTTTTCCTCATGATATCTTTTTTATTGTTCTAAACGCTGAACTTGCGAGAGTGGTGGTCTACTCCTTGGAACGCTAAAACAATACTCAGAAATACTTCTTTAAAGCGTGTACTTCGTCTCAAAAAGGAAAAGAATAAGGGATTAATGGGAATTGAGGGAATCACACAATTTTATTCGCCAATGCTAAAAAAATATATATATAAAAGTGGAAGTGATGCTGTCCAAAGGTTTCTCTCGAAATCAACCACGTTGTATCTGCGTCGCCAGCATCCCGATCAATAAAAATTCGAGTTTAATGCGTTGCAAAGATACACGTTAACTCCACTTTTTTTTAAGAAACAGCTTTCTTCATGCATCCGCAGGAAGAATCTTTTAGAGATTGTACTCATCCCATGTGCCAAGTTACTATCTTGCTTTTAACAGAAAATATAACCTTTCAGATTGTGTAAATACAAAACCAAAATTGAGGACGTGAAGGTAATTTTCTATTGGTCGAAAAGCGCTAATAATGTTTACAATATTGATTGTGTTTAAACAATTTCTTCAGATAAACTTTGATACAAGTACTGGTCTTTTTCTGTAAGCTTCGAATCCATTGCTTTCTTCTGACAAGGATGCAACAAACTGATTCAGTAAAATCTGATTCAGCGATGTCTCAACATACATTTGAGCGCAAAAGAACTTTCCTATCGGATCAATTGAGCCCGAATATCACATTTCGTTCATGCACATACGGAAGAACGTTCCAGACGTGAAACAGAGCTGTAATTTCTTATGCAAGTCGTTCTCGAAGTCATCATTTAAAAAAAAAATTAATATTTCCTGAGTGCAGCCCACCCCCACCCACTTTGGAGGATTGTTGGGGGGGCGGGAAGGGCAGTTCTCCTGAAATTTTTTCTATTGAACAAATTGTCTTCATAGTTACAGAGCAAATAATACGAAGCGAAGGAAAAGCGAAGGTTTCGTTCGTTGTAGGCTGACATTACGTACGCTCAACACCAATCGATGCTTCGCGTTTTGTCTCCCTGGGCTCTTTATACATGAGGATTAGTGAAACTTTCTACAATTTAATTTCCAAAAACTTAGCGAATTTGTCCTGCGAAACACAATTGGTAAAACCATGCTGACAGGAGAGAAAGGGGGGGGGGGAAGAGAAAGGGGAGAAAAGGGAGAATGGTTAGGGACTCACTGGCATTCGGCATTGCAGGGACAGGTCGTGCTCCCTCCGTTTAGGTCATCAAACGTTGATATCAGGCAAGACATGTCCTGGCTATCTGCAATAAGAGGATCCAAAGAGGGGAAAGGTGAAGGAAGCGAGATCGAAGACCATAGGTCGATCGAGTCTCATCACATAGGGCATGCTTCGAACTCGCGCTTCGTGCACTCTGCAGAAAGTTCGTAGAGAAATTGCCGAGACAGGGTCACTCAGTAACATCGGTGGTTTCTTGCTGCGTTTAGAGATCTTTAATGATGACGAAAATGGATCGGTAGGGGAGAGAGGGGGGAGTTTCAATTAGGGCTGTTTATGCTGCACGGGTGGATCTGATTTCATTATTTTACCTCAGACTGTAAGTTTCTCATGGGACTCCAGGATTTAGTCAAAGAGGACGGGAAATTATTACTATTGTTATTTTAAACTGTTATTTAAAATGACAGTTATTTTAAACAAGGAATGAGTTGGATTAACAAAAACGTAATAACAGAAAGTTCTCTGGTTAATAGCATTGATTAGCTCTGGCGAATCCGGCCACGATTTGATACCGATTTACAAGAACAGTAATAATATTTTGTCTTAATAAAGGAAAAAAATTAAAGGAATTCTGTCAGAGATGTGCGGTTAAGATATGTTGCTCTTTCTCGTACTGGAGGCGTTCCAGCTCAAGTGGTCAAGTTTTAATCACTTTCGTTGGGCTTCAGAGTCCGATTTGATTGAAAAAATTACTGCAAGTTGACAATCAAGACTTCTAAGAAAAACAAAAATGTTGACTCTCTGGTTCGAACGGTTTTCAAGATATGCGACCCAAAACTTAGCCTCCAAGAGGAATAGTGGCACTTGGACTTAAAGCGCTATCTTTGGTCCTAGTCCAGCTACTCAATAGAAAAGATTTTTTTTTGCTCTAATTAAAGCTGAGACCATTGCATGATTAAATGCACTTTCTACTACTACGTTTATTGCAAATTTAGTTCCCAAATTTGTAAATATTGCCAATATTTACACGTATATTTTGAGCACTAGGACTTGGTAACACAAGGACCTTTCGCTATATTGTAGACTAAAGCAATGGCAACTTAAAAACTAAATTTCAACTTCCCCACGTTCTTTGAAACTAGATCCAAACTTGTAACTAGTGTCAAACGAAAGCTCTCTCCACGCGCTTTCCATTGATTTGCTGATCGCGCTGTTACTTTAAATTTTCGCGTCTCTGTGTTTTTTTGAAATTTTGAATTCCCAGAATTCCAAAAGAAAAATATGACGAGAATTACAGCATTGGGATCTTGGTTAAGCAACCAGGCCTGGCTAGGTCTCACTATGACATAAATATCGCTTTTTCTATTATATACTTGCATTAAGCAATAAAATATCAATATTCAACATATTTATGGATTTCCCAACCCAACAATTCAGTCTGAATCCTCAACGCATTCATGCACGAACGTTTCAGATTCAGACTTCAGACTGGAGTTGTATTCCTTCAAACTGTAATATGGCTGCAACAAAGTGTAATGAGGCTGTCGCATTTGTCAAATGTTCATGCCTGTAATAAATACAAATATAAAGACAATGGATTACGGGACAATGCATTACGTGTGTCCTCTGGGAGATGTCTGTGAAATCACCGAGATCTACACATTTTCTATTCTTCTTGCAAGAGTTCTTGCAAGTAGTGATAGCGAATGGCTTTTTATATAGAAAGAATCTAGGTTTTCAGCTAGCGTAACCTCCCACAGCGATTCAAAAATGTATCCGTGAAGTCCTTCGTGAAAGCAGGATCACGATGAGGCCATATGGACGAGCAAGCGAGGCAGACCGTAAGAGAGGATGTTGCAAGGTCTGGTTCCATCCAGGGTCCCATTCGCGAAGGTGAAGTAGTCTTGGACGAAGGGGAGCTTGCACTTGCACGCCTTCACCATCGTCGCCTGCATGCACATCCGCCTGCACAACTGCATCAATGCCTGGGAATAACTACTCCGGGTATTTCTGCACGGAATGAAAGTGAGCCCTAGTCCGTTTTACGAAGTATAACATTTGTGCTTTCCTGTGGTGCTGCTGATTCCAATGGGACAAACTGTAAAATCGTTATGAAATTGTCAAGAAAAAAATGAGTCTATTAGAAGTAAACAATTTAAATAAATAATTGAGAGCAAGAATGGGAGACGACATTTTTTTAAGTGCAACACATATGATAACCCGACATCCCCCTACTATTAAAGAACGTTTGCGAGGAACTCACCACCGAGTCGTATTGGATGAAGCTGGAGTTAATCGGATAGAACCCACACTGATCCCAAGAGTTGTAGCATTCGTTTTCGTAGGGGTAAGCCAGCCTGGAGATTTCCATCTGCTCGGACAGAGAATGGGAATCGATTCTTTGGAAGTCCCTTAAAAATATGCAGAAGGTGAAGAACGCAGGCACAGCTTTCGAATGAGCTACATCGAAGGAAACTAACCATAATCAGACATTTAATTCCTCGAAAGTAGGTCATATGGAAAATCATGACGTGCTCCATTCGCCAAATAATCATCAAGATGAAAATTCCCCATTCATTCCTTAATTCAACAACTTGCATAGCAAAAAAAATGAAGGTGCTGCTCCTACGCTACCCAAAATTTGATTACGGGGCAAAACAGAAGAAAAGAGTCAGCAATAAGATTAATGTGACGCTTTCATTTTCACATTTACATAAACAAATTATTTTCTAATAGCGTCTGATAAATAATCCCGTCTCATTAGACTTTCCACTTCTGTAGCATCTCGTAACACAACCGAACAGTCGGAATGTTTTTCGATGAGAATGAATGAGAGTCCACCATGTTGACCTATCTGGGACTAAGTTGGACCCATCATAATTGGAAAGTTTAAAATAAACTCTCAAATGGAAGTTATCATTACTGGATACATGCATTGCTTTTCTTTATCGATTACATGTTAAAGTATGGCAGAAGTTTGCGGTGACTACTGTCGACATTTCATCTGATTTCTTCCCAATTCTACTTAAATAATCCTTCATCTTCAGTTTTTGTATTTGGTGTTTGGTTCGATCCTTTATATTTTCTTAGATTTTCCCATTACATTTTCATCACACGTGTGCATGCAGTCCTACCTCTCTGAGGGCGACGTTGGTTAGGAAACCGGCACTTGCATGGAACCCCTCCTCCTCCGGGGAAGGGAGGCTGTCCGGTCGATGGATGACAACACGGACGCCGCTCAGAGATGGCTGCATATTGGGTGGCCGGTCGCTCGCGTTCAAATACAAATTGAGCTCGAGCCCTATTAAGTGTCAAATAAAGGTGAATGGGGGTCTCTAATTCAAATGCATTGCCAGATAATACACCATGAAAACCCTGCATCAATCATGCAGGGCGTTGTGAGGCAAATTTGCCTGCGCTAGTCAGCACGGGTATGCCTATTTCACAGCTGTCACCATGAAAATGTGGTTTTTTCATGAGAATTGACTTATACATTATACCTTACGGAATATGAATATGGCATGCACATATACCTACCGAATGACTTTGGGAAAAATACATAGTACCTAAGTGTGAGCTCAGACGCATCAATGAACTACATGGGATTTCC
Source organism: Darwinula stevensoni (assembly GCA_905338385.1). Lineage (NCBI taxonomy): Eukaryota > Metazoa > Arthropoda > Ostracoda > Podocopida > Darwinulidae > Darwinula > Darwinula stevensoni. Next base: position 25,538 of record CAJPEV010000622.1, on the reverse strand, counting down.
GCCGTGGAGAAATTTACTTGCTTCCCCGAGTCCAATTTATTTCCCATGTACTTCCTTACTTCAGTCGCCAAAGTTGAAAGTATTGATAGCTCTAGGTTCAATATGCCCGTGCCGTTGTTGAAACTTCTCCTCATAACATTAAGTATTAAAGCCATTTTTCCACTTCAACTTGTATTACAGCTGTTTCTCGCTTTAGTAAAGAGATCGAGAATTTATCAACTTTTGAGCTGAAAAGCTAAAATTCACCATTCCAAAATAAAATGGTCTGCGAAAGGATAACACTGGCTAGGAAAAAAATCGCCCGCATTCCTCAACCTCATTCGAGGTAGAACTCCGCCTAGTCCCTGATCTCAACATTCATATCCGAGCAAGAAGGAGAATGAGACAGGGTCATAAGAAATGGGTGAGATGGAAGACAAAAGTGCATGACTACCATGAGGCTCGGAATCCTCCGAACACCTCCTCTCCGTGCCTCCTCAGCTGTTTCTTTTAAAGGTATATTACCCGAGGTCCATCACTATCAGCTTGAGGTCGCCGTTCAAGCGTCACTGGATTGCCAGGAGTTTCTCGATCATTCCCGAATGCTAATATTGTACTTCCACCCGTGATTTCTTTCTCGTTATGGTCAAACGCTTCATAGTGACTGGCTTTGTCGCCGAATAGTTCACAGGTCGTTTTTCCTCCTGAGCAAGTTCGCTCGCGGATCTGAGAGTGAAAATAAAGAACGCACCATTGCAGGGTCCACTAAACATAGTTTTCCTGGATCCGGCAGATGCATCAGAGTCATTGTTCAAAATCATGTTGAAGGTGTAACAAGTTCCATATATCGTGTCTTCGTAGGCAGAAAAATAGCTGAAAAGTGGAAACAAATCTCGCATGAGTAGATCACTACTTAATGCCACATGGATTCGCCAATTTTCCTTAGCGATATCGCTTTTGTTTCATGGGATTACCTTTTGCAATCGTTTACACCAAGGTTGCAGCTGCGGATGAATTCATCTCTCTCTTGCATGATTCGAACCTTTTCCGTTTTGCTCAGGGAAGACAGGAGAGACAAGTAAGCGTTGAAGGCGATCATGTCGGCCGAGAATTTCATACTTTTCGCATCCTGCAACAGGTGCATATTTAAGAAAATTCGTTCGTGTAAAGTGGAGATTGTTGCACCACAAATGCTTTCTATGGTGTTAATATTATTCTTGTAATATGGTACTTATAAAGTTCTGAAATACTAAGTAGTTTCTTTATTATAATGACAACTGCCATTCCGGTTCGTTCTTTCATCGCAAACCCAGTTCATTCATGATTTAATTGCCGAATTCCCTGAGAAAAAAAAAACTTAAATATATAACGCTACGACATAAAAAAGGAAATCAACTCGATCGCGCAATGCCCATGCCCAGCATTGAGGACCGAACGAGAAATTGATGGGGAATGTGGTTTAGTTTGCATGATATCAACGGTGATGGCCAAAAGCTTCCATCCCGAATGCTTTAATATTCGAGGGAGAAGGAGGCTGCCGCGAAGATGCTTGGCCAGAATATTAATGGGTCCGTCACAGAGGATGAATATATGAAATTTGAATCTTTTGGGAGTTGACGATTGGAAGTACCTGGCGGGATGGGTTCTTCGCCTGTGAATGGGCCTGGCATGATTTTTCAATTGTTTTTCTCTGTTTTCGTTGAGGGAGAGAAACGATCGGGATGCGAAACGAGGGATCTCATTTCGCCTCAAAGGGGGTCAGCAAAAGTTACTAATGGTTATTACAAAATTGGACGAGGTTGAAACGATGAAATGCCAGAGTTGGATTTACGAGAATCCAGGGGAAAAAAATTATTATGTCTTGCGTACCTATTCCTCATCTAGTCCTCCAAAGACTGAATTTTTTTAATGCAACGAAATGCTAACCGACGATGAGTTGAATGCCGTCCCGTTCGTCCCGTTTCCTCCAGGTGATGACTGATTTTCGCCGGAACACCCTAGTACCTGGAAAGAGGCGAGACGTCGTGTCTCTCATCAAATATCTCATAAAACTTTAGGATGAGTGAATTTTCTGTCAGCGATGAACGCTGCGCGAAGTCCTTAGCCGTTCGCAGCAGAGAGTTACACTAACACTCTGATGAGGAATTTGAAACCTCGCTGCTAGCCCAATCTTTGGCAAAAAAAATGGCAGACTTAAAAAGAGGGATTTCCTGACTCACGATTTAAATTCTCTCGCAAGCAAGATTCACGATCCGAATGGAATACCTGTGCCATGCCTGGAGGGGCGTTCGGGGCCATGACCTTGGAGCAAGGGAAAGGCGAAAGGTTGCAGACCGTTACAGCCGGGAAAGTCAGATATTTCGCTTGGTTCATGGACACCGACGTCGAGATGGAATATTCCAGATAGACCCTGATCACATCATATATCCCCTTCAGGAATGGAGTAAAAAAACAAAAGCCATTCAGTCGCATATCGCGATCGCCGCAGCAACTCGAGTCGCATCCAACCGAGGAAGATCCACGGACTCACATAGACGGTGGCCACCGCAGCGACTACAGTAACGACCCACCAAATGATCTTCCGAAAAGGATGAGTGGCTCTGGAGGCATTGCTGATGCCATTAATCTGAGTGGTGCTGTAGAATTCTTCCAAGACGTTCCTTGCTGGCGCGAAGAAGGACATCCTTCGTGCCGAAGTAACGACGCTGACTGCCGATCGGATAGGCACGCAAGGCACATCTGCATGGATGTTTGTTTATCGCATCGACTCCTGAGAAAATTATCCTCAGGACAAGGGCGGTTTCAAGGGCCTACCTCCTAATTACCCCCTATTTTCAGGGTCATTTCGCTGATCCCGATGGGCGGTAACCGTTCGCATCCACAGGGAGTAGTGTGACGGGCGATGTCGGAGTTTCCACATTAATAATTCGGCCCCGGGTAAACAGGATGTCGCAATCAGTAATCGAGCGGCTCGTAAATAATTCACACCGGAAGCTCTTCGAATAGTTTTTGGGGGATCCTGCCGACTTGCTCTTGCCTTTTCCAGCTCAAGATTCGAGGAATAATATTATATTCATATAATTATGTAGAACCCACCCCCCCTAAAAAAAAAAATTGGAATTAGCCAAGAAGGACATCCTTCCCTTCACCGAAGGAATGACGCCGACTGCCGATCGAATCTGCATGCAGGCACTTTTGCATGACCGTTCGTTTACCGTATCGACTCCGGAGAAAATGAACATTCGGACCAGGCGGTTTCAAGGGCGCACCTCCAAATTGCTCCCTCATTTAGAGGTCTTTTCGCGGCACGGGACGGGCGGAGACCGTTGGCATCTACAGGGAGCAGTCTGGCGGGCGATGTCCATGCTTCCCCATTAATTATTCGACACGGGGTAAACAGGATGCCGTCATCAATATTCGAACCGCGCGTGAGTTATTCACTCCGGAAACTCTTCGAATTTTTGGGGGATCGTGCGTATCTGCTTTTGGCTTTTTCAACTCAATAATTGGGGAATAATATTATATTTACATTAATTTGTAGAACCCCCTCACCCTCCAAAAAAATTCATGCGTGGGATGTGCCAAAAAATATACTTTTCTCCTCATCAACACCTCATTATTATTATTACTATTTCATCCTCATCAACTCACTAATATGAGTTACACTAACACTTTGATGAGGAATCTGAAGCCTCACTGTTAGTCCAATCTTTGGCAAAAACAGGCAGACTTAAAAAGAGGGAATTCCTGACTCACGTTTTAAATTCTCTCGCAAGCAGTATTCACGATCCGTACTGAATACCTGGAGGGACGTTCCGGGCCATGACCTTGGGGCAAGGGAAAGGGGGAAGGTTTTTATGTGCCTGGTAATCGCTGTGAAACAGGCATACCCGTGCTGACGAGTGCAGGCAAGTTTGCCTCACACCGCCCTGCATGATTGATGCACGGTTTTCATTGTGCATTATCTGGCAATGCATTTGAATTAGAGACCCCCATTCACCTTTCTTTGGCACTTAATAGGGCTCGAGCTGGAGGCCTATTTGAAGGGGAGCGACCGGCCACCCAATATGCAGCCATCTCTGAGCGGCGTCCGTGTTGTCATCCATCGACCGGACAGCCTCCCTTCCCCGAAGGAGGCCGGGTTCCATGCAAGTGCCGGGTTCCTAACCAACGTCGCCCTCAGAGAGGTAGGACTGCATGCACACGTGTGATGAAAATGTAATGGGAAAATCAAAGAAAATATAACATCGAACCAAACACCAAATACAAAAACTGAAGATGGAGGATTATTTAAGTAGAATTGGGAAGAAATCAGTTGAAATGGGGACGGCAGTCACCGCAAACTTCTGCCATACCTTGACATGTAATCGAAAAAATAAGCAATGTATGTTTCCACTCATGGAAACCTCCATTTGAGAGACTATTTAAAAACTTTTCAATTATGATGGGTCCGACTTAGTCCCAGATAGGTCAACATGGTGGACTCTCATTCATTCTCATCGAAAAACATTCCGACTGTTCGGTTGTGTTACGAGATGCTACAGAAGTGGAAAGTCTAATGAGACGGGATTATTTATCAGACGCTATTAAAAAATTATTTGTTCATGTCTATGTGAAAATGAAAGCGACACACTCGCCTTAACATAAGGCGTTAGACATAAGGCCTTATCGTGGTCCTGCTTTCACAAAGGACTTCACGGATGCCTTTTTGAATCGCTGTGGGAGATCACGCTAACTGAATACTGTGACGGACTTGGCGGTCTGTCTCGTCAGATCCCCCTTCCGGAGTATTATTGTATTGTATCAGGTATTGAATCCGGCACGTTGGGGTGCTGGCGAGATCCGCCCTCCAGTCCGCAGACCGGATGCCGACACCGGGGGTGACCGTAGCCGTACAGGAGGCTCTAAAATCGGGGTGAACCCCAACGAAACTCAGGAGCGCGCAAACAGCCAAACTTTAATGCGAGACACTGGGGTCAGCAACAGAACGTAGTTTCTCTGCCAGACCAATCAGGGCAATCTGGCCGGTCGCAAAGCAAATGACTGTAACAGCCAAGTAGTACTCATGAGCTAAATATGCCAGATGCGAATGGAGACACGGGGAAAAAGAAGAATATCCGAATCCGAGAAGTTCACCACCTATAATGGTGATTAGGCGCGACGGAAGAAAGGGTACAGAACCTCGTTGTTTACGGTTAGCGAAGGCGGTCCTGACGCTATCCACAGCTCCGCACAGCTCCTAGAAGACGGTCCTGCTCGGGTAGTCATGCCCGCTCGGCTCTACTTCCCAAGGGGGTGTACGCTGTTCCCTCGCGCTTAACTTCTAAGCAACTTCTTTCGGGATATCCGAGGAAACATTCCTCACTCCCGACATAATAGTGGTACGCGGGGACCCATCCTTCTCTCCACGCATCAGATATTTAGATATAATAAGTCACCGGTTTAGGTCGTGGTAAATAACGCGGCGCCAGAGGCGCCATCTCACGTCAATCCACATGTTCATGAGTCTGGTTTAAAAAAAAAAAAATCCTGCACTATATACATGTTTGGTAAACATTATGTACACATTGTTACAATACCAATATACTTTCTATATAAAAAGCCATTCGCTTTCACTACTTGTAAGAACTCCATCAAATGCTGTCAGTCGCTCATGCGCAGTTTTATTTTTCTCCTGAGAATGGATTTAGGAATAGAAAATGTGTAGAACTCGGAGAGTTCACAGACAACTCCCAGAGGAGACGCACACAAGTTTTGGCATTGTCCCACTGTTAAAAATCGTCGGAGGGGGGCGAACGCGGGCGTCTCGTCGCGTCTCGTTGCGTTTCGCCCTGGGTGAGAGCGCCGGGATTCCGGGGAGGAGGATCGATTTCCTCGACGGAATCCAACGAGAAATGTTTCGTGTCCCTCTCTCTCCCGAAAAATGCACAAAAATCCCTTAATAAGTGAAACTTGACAACTAACTTGTTGGGAAAGGGAAGAAAGATGCGAGCAACTTCGTGAGAGGGAATGACGAGTTCCCAGAAGGAGGAGGTCGTTCAGGCGAGGATCTTTTCGCGGGTCGGGTGTCTCTGCGGGACACAGAAACACGCGACTCCTTTCCCATGCCGGAGCAGACGACGCCTCTTACGTCACGATGTGACAGCCTTGGGAGCCCAAGAGCGCGCCACGTGGGAGGGCGCCGCGCGTTCGCGAGGTACGGCCCGATCGAATGAACCGATCGCGAGAATTCCTCCGGCAGACTTTCGCATCGAATTCTCCATGCTTCCTCGGTTGTTTAAGTAGTTAATCTAGGCCCAGGTGTGTAGCCTGACGTTGAGAAATGCCATGCGCATGTCGAACTTCGCTAATGTTTCAAACGTTGAATTCGTAACAGGCCTCATAGTCTGTTGGCCGCATTTATATCCTAGGCCTGTTCCATCAGAGAGTTTTCCCCGTTTCTTTACGTTGGCATTTATTTCATGCTTTAGAGGCACCGTTGCTGAGCAGCCGACTTAACTGGATTCTCAGGAGAAATGCATTCTGTTGCTGCCAATTCTCTCTCTCACTCTATCCTATGGGGACTTTTGGCTGATGGTGACAGTGACCTTGACACACTGAAGGAAGGGAAAGAGATGCGAGGGCAATTTGGCATGGGTGAGTCTTGCCTCATGCCATTTGATTAACTACCCTTTTGTCCATTGAGATGCGTGAGATTTCCAGTTTTCAACTCTAAAGTCTGATGAGGAGTTCCACCTCATGTACCAAGCCTAATTGCCAATTCTGGCATGATGTCAGATTTTTTTTCCCTTGTAAGTTCTGATTCATGGTCCTCTAGATTTTAGCACTCACAATGGTCAAAGACCAATGGAATAGAATAATGTAATAACTCATGTGAAGTTAAGGGGTTAAGTGAAGGTCTAGAGTTTTTATTTGCTTGCCCCTCTGTGCAATCAATGGGAAGACCACAACCCTAGGATGAACTTTGCCTGCCATGCTCACACATGTCACTGCTTTAGGACCATCCATTCATGATTAGTATGGACAGTTCATAATTCAGATGCAATGTCCATACTGCAAACTTGTCTTAATATGGACACTATTTTATCCATACTTTAAACTTGTTAAGATATTTTAGTTAATGAAACTTAATAGCAGCTAAAACCAGTTTTCTTCAAGCCAGAGTAATATGCAGCACTCTTATAGGTTCAATTGGTACCTTAGCTAAAGGTGGCTGTAGGTATTTGTTGCAGTACCACAAATGAAAGGATACTTCATATATTTGTCCATATTTCCATATGTCCACAGACCATATGTCCATATTTTGTTAATTTCAATGGTGGCAACCCTACACTGCTTGCATGTTGGTATCTCGCTCTGATTGTTTGCGTCGCATTTGCTCCTCCCAGAAGCCGTGCTGTGGACCTGCTTTCGTATTGTTTCATGCCTCATCCCAAAGTTGCATTGCAAGATCTGATGAAACTAATGTGAGTCATGAAGCTTGTGGAACTGGTAGCAACCTAAATGATGCAGAAAGGGTGATTAAGTGGTCAGCTTTTGAATCAAGAGTATTCTCACCCGTTCATGTTTTGACATCATCCCTCGAGAGATTCTCTAAAGTATTTCAGGCCTTCAATGTCCATGGCATCAAGTAAATTCTTTGGAATCTTCAGTCTCATGTTTTCAACAATATTGGATTCCATAGTGTAATTAAAACCTGTACCTTTACTGCTTTCCCAATGTGGACTGGTCTAATTTTGCATTCATATTCATTAGATGTGGTGCTTGCCCACGTCAGTTCAGCTTCACCGTCGTCCAGCTCGAGCGGGACATGCGAGTGACAAATGTTCCTGGCACGAGTGTACGAGCCAGGTGAAAAATTTAGGCTTGAGTGAAAAGCTCAGCCTGAATTACAACCATTTACTCTTGCATCTGGAGGTGAGTTGGTCCCCCACATGCACCTCAGTGCTGACTACATAATGGTAGGGATGGGTTATTGACCAGTCAATTAAAAACATGTGAATTGACTGGTCAATTGACCAGTCAATATGGTCAACTATGGTCAATTTTGGTAAATAGGACCAACTTTTATTTTTTCTTTGTTGTTTTGCACCATCAAGTATGTCATGACAAGTGATAGACTAGGGATGGGAAGTTGACTTGTCAACATGGTCATTTTAGACCATTTGCAGAAAATAATGGTTATGAACCCAACAAGAGGTTAGGCCTTATGTTTCTATGATCATACATAAACATGTTGACCAGTCAACATCTCATTGCTAAGATAAAATTTAATATTCCAACTCGTGCAATCTATAGGTAAACAGTAATGAATCATGTTTCAGAGGTAGATTTTACAAGGTAGCTCCATAAGTACTCTGAATGATGAGAACTTTAGCACAGTGTCTTGAACTGGAGTTTTGTGGGTCTTGGTATGAGGCTTTATTCTTGTTCCCACCAGAAAAAATATGGCATGGCACTTCACATCACAATCACTTCAAATCACAGAGAATTTAAATAATATCAAATTCAGATTTTTTTATTTAGCATTCACCTTATTTTAGCGACTAGTGGCACTGGTTTTATGCTACCATTATGTCACTCTGTGTCTTTGAATCACAATTCAATCACATGAAATCAGGATTTAGCTTCTTTTCACTCAATCATGAGCCTGATTGCAGGCAATGGTCTTGAATAGTGAGAAATGTGGATTTGTACCTGAAGAAAAAGAGGATGACCTGAAATTTCTGTCTGACTATTCACTTTCTTGAGAGTCAGCAGATAACTTCCAGTCACTTTCTTCCATTTCAGAGAGATAAGAAGGATCATCAAGATCAGAAGAGACCCCACTGCCTGATTCAGATAGAATAAGAAGCTCAGACTCTGGATCATCAGGATTTGAGTCCATCTCAAGTGAACTTTGTGAATGTGATGGTGCAGCAGATGTAGCAGTTTTGCTACCAAGCTTCAAAGGTACAAAAGGTACTATCAGGTACAAAAACAGGAGCTAGTTGTGCTGACAGGATCTCCTTTGCACTAATGGGTGCTGACACACACGACTTCAGAATATGCTTCCGCATTCTATCTGGATGTTCAACATACTTGGATCCACAGAATTTGCATATTGCAGTGGCTTTACAGCCACTTCCCTTCTTCTGATAAGATTTCCAAATTGTGGCTTCATTTCTGCTGTTTTTTTAAGCCTACACCTTGCAATCTAATATTGGACAAATTCATGAACACTTGCACACACTGACACAAATAACAGTATAATTTCCCAGTGAAGGAATGATAACCATAAAGTCATTGAAGCCCAAACAACAAACTGAACAGGCCAAATTGGGCTAATTGAACTAAAGCCATGGGATACCATACAGTTCTAGGTTCAAGCAGAGCACCAATAAGGTGTCTCTTTTAAAACATAGGCCAACCTTGTACTTCAGAAAAATCTGTTGCCTAACTCAAGGTAGTTTTTCATAGCTAGATTAATTTTTTTAGGCATAGGCTTAACCCAAGTACTTCTTCCTTGATCACAGACTGAGAATAATTTGATGCTCTGATGCAGACTTTTAGCTAGGACCATGATTGATATGGCACGAAACTAAAGTTCTAGAGCTGTTACTTAGATCTTGAACCTTAACTTTGAAAGTCCTTGAGGCTATAAATCTTTGAACAGCAGGCTATGCCTGCACACTCACTCTGCATCACTCAGGTGAAAGGTCATGGTAGTTTGAGCATTTGCTAAAATGTTTTCATATGCAAAAGGTGCCACAGTCTAGGTGTTTGGCAGGCTGCATGAACAAATCTTAAAAATTGAACTGGCTCTTTGGTTTTAGTGCTGGGGGATAAATGACCACAGTTATGAGCTCTATGAAAACATCTTAATTCGCTAAAGTAAAAAAATGTGTGGTCAATAATGGTCAATTAAAAGGTGGTCAATTGACCAGTCAATTAACCACCCCATCCCTACATAATGGTGAATGCAATGTACTACCAATTGACTTTGATGCCCTCTTATGAAAGAGTCTACAGTTACTTACCTGCAAGGCATTAATATGCTACAGGAACTCCTGTAATGATATATTGGTGTTGGAAAATGGAGAAGGAGAATTGTAGTTTTCATTCTGGGACTGGATTGGCAATCTGTACCGAATATTCAAACTGTCTTTTTCCTGTCTTATTGTCAAGCAGCTGTCTTAATGAAACATGGCACATAATAGATTTCTCTTCTTCAGGCATTGCAACTATCATCAAATGGAGAGATGCCATTTTGGGAAGACCTCAACTGTGCATTTTGTAGGCTTTCCTTGTGTCAGCAGGCTCAACTAGATGATCAAGAACAATGAGAGCTGCATTTGGTAAGACCCATTCAGCGTGTCCCTTAAGAATGATGAAACTATGCATGGCAAAGATCCCAATTGGAGCTGCAGAGTTGTATGTCTTTCCATGGTGGCTGGAGGAAGAACAACAGAAGATAGATCTTGGAGAAGTCCAAAAGTCCTCTCCATCACAAAATTGTTGGAACCAGGTATTAAGACTTGTTATTACAGATGATGTGATGCTGTAATGGACTATCCAAGACACTATTGTTCTTGCCAAGAAAAGAGATGAGGATACACTCACCCTCATAATTAGGTGGCCCATCTCCTCCAGAGGCTCCATTCATTAAGATGAGTACCTATGGAGACTTCAGCAGAAATGGCTTTGTACTTGAAACTGTAAACCAATCTATGTACACGGTAAATATTAAGTTTATTTCCATGTTCAGACAGTTATGATATGCAAACTAAAGCTGTAATATTTGGTGCGAACATTAATGGGATCATGGGGAAGAGGAATTAAGGGTCTTTGGATATGGCCACCAGCATTTGCTCAATATCTACATTGGCTACATTTGCTTAATGTGACTTCCCTTCACGTCTACAATTGCTTGCAGTTGGGATATGAAGCGATACGCATTTGGGGGGACACCAACCCACATACTGTTGTCAAACAGCCATTGCCTTCCACTAACATTTGGTGTGAATTCACAATCAGCTTTATTATTGGGTCATATTTTTTTGAGGATCAACAGGCTGCGGATTTCGGACTGCGAGCATGACTGGTGAATGTTATCGATCGATGCCAAAAGGTGTTGTCATCCCCACACTTCAGGACTGTGGTGTTTTGTATGAAACAATCTTCATTTAAGATGGGCTTCACCTCACATTGCACGGACTGTAAAAACGCTCTTGCAGACATCATTTGCTGACCGGATGATCAGCTGCCATTTTCCGAACATGTGGCCCAACCTCACCCCAGCTGACTTTTGGCTTTGGAGGTGTCTCATATCTGTTGTGTATTGCATGCCACCTGCCTCATTGACACTTGACTCATTGAACCTGAAACATGGAATTTGCCATCATGTGGCCATGTTAGATGTTGGACAGCTTTGGGCAGACAACTATCACAGCTCATCCAGAATGCAAAAACCATAGACTTGAACGGACGTCACATAGAGCAAATTTAGCAAGTTTAGTTTTTGAGCCTTTGCTGCTGGCCGTATTCCTCTTCCCCATGGTCCCATTAGTGTTCACATCAAGTATTACTGCCATACGATGCATAGTTTGCTTATTATAACTATCTGAACATGGGAAGAAACTTTATACTAACCCTGTACTTTGTTGACCTGGCAATGAAGGCAGTTCGTTGCACTCTTTCTCTTCTGCTGCCTCTCTTGATGTACTGGTCTCATGATAGGGGAAGAAATGCAGGAGTCAATAATCAATGGAAGGGGGTAGAGGGGAGAGTGCTGAACTGAGGATCCTTATTTGGAGTGTAAGCAGGCCATAAAGTATCATGAAGAAGTGTCATACTTCAATCCATTCCCAAAACTTGGATTCTACAAAGGGGTAGGATCAGAGCCTGCAGGTGCAGACAGTGCATTCTTTCACAAGGTCCAAGAATGGTGTCTTGTGATGAAGGGATCGCCTCTAACCCCCTGTGTGGTGGACAAAGGATGGTGTGGTCCCATGTCTTCAACAAGGGAGGATAAAAGGTTCCCAGACTTCAAAATACATATATACAGTGTTGGGACTGGCCGTGAGGGCCCTTATGTGTTTGTGCGATTGAGTACCCGGTAAGGATATGTGTGAATTACTATATTGCTTAAATAAGTAAAACTATCCATTAAAAATGCAAAAATTGATTTTAGGGGGTGTCATTGGGAACTGGAGCTGTTGGTTAACACCCTACTGAGACCTGGATTCAGCAACATGCCATAACTGCATGAAGTTTTCCATAGGGATTGCCTATGACAAGTGAAATCTGTGTACCATGACAAGAAAAGAAATTTCATTGATGCCATATTAGGAAGGAGCAACTATGGGCCCTTCCATGCAGTGGCAACGTCAAAGTGTCAACAGGACATTCCGTCTATTCACTTTTATGTTGGGCAGTCTATTCCAGAGTACATTGGAGTCTTGCTGTCAACAATGCCTTCCCTTAGTGAGCAAGGAATGGTCCACTTCCTTCCAGAGACACTGCCAGATGGAAACAGTGTGTGGCAGCACAGATACGGCCAAATGCCATGTTCCGTCTGACTGCGTGTTTGAACTCTGAAGCCTGTCCAAACGTCTGCATGCTCGATTTGCACGAGATGGAGACTGGGCATCCTAGGTGCCCATGATACAAAGGAATGATCCAACTTGAGCCACATAGGCCAAATATTCCCAATGTGAACATGAACATAGGGCCCTGGATGTACAACTCAGGATCTGTCTTTATATTCTGAGTCCCAGCTCAACTTAGTTAATAAGCTTATCAGGTTTAATTTATTATTCTCCATCCAAGGTAGAGTATCCTTCCCCCCTCATCATTTTCAAAAGTCAGAAATGTGCTTATGCTTCACGATTCCCACTTGGGGATATAGCATTCATCTGTGATATGCATATATGATCTGCAGGCACTGCATGATGCTTAAGGCATCAAGCTTAACTGCAATGGGAAGCTTTTATTTGTGAAAAGAAAAAGATGACAAGTTTTCCTATGAAACTTGTGTACCTTTCTATTCCTCTCTTCCTGGACCAGATGTTGTCTTTTTGTTGTATACTGTCATATCATTTTAGAGGGCCTGAAATCTAGCCTTCCACCATTGTGGACTTTTCCATTTCTGCCTGACAGTCACTTTTAGCATAGAGTAAACTTTCTGCAAAAACAGTGGCATTGCTTATTTGTGCTGGTGTTGTGCTTCTGGCATGACAGCAGGTCTTCATTGCAAAAAATGCAAAGAAGCAAGGTTTTTGGTGTCTTTGGTCCATTCAGTGGTAGTAGATTTGCTGACTGAATTGGATATCATATGTTTTTCTCACTTGAGTTGAAGTATGAGTTCATGTTTTCGATGTTCATCTGCCCATGCACCCTTTTTGCACAAGCCCATAGCTGATACATGAGTTGGTACATGTGAGTAAAATCATTGCATTTGATTGCTGCTTAGCTTGAGTGTAAATTATCTTAAATGAACTACTTCTTGAGACCTCTTCCTCAGAAATCAAAACTTATTTTTGAAAAATCATTGCATGAATTTTGTTTTGCCTGTCATGAAATAGGCTTTACGATAATCAGTTCTTCAATCCATGCTCTTGAAGCATTTGGCTTCTTTATTAAATATTTGAAGAAATACCTTCATGGAATGTGAGAGCATCAATGATGAGCCAATGTTGACAGTCAACCTGCTCTATAATGTAAACAGTTTCGTTCCAAAGCTTAACCCTTTCAGGCACTTTTTTGTTGTTGTTAAAATCACCATTTTCCCGTTAACCCATTGAGGCATCTGGCCCTCTGACTGACTGATTTGTTCCCGAACGGGTTGATTGGAGTTCAAGTGCCTATATTTTTTCTTTCACAAGTCATCTTTAACAATAGCCTTTCATTTCTTTTGCAGACGGCACCACTGCCCCTTCGATGTCGAGACTTTGCTGCCATCGGAAGTGCGATTGGCACCGATTCCTCTGCAATAAGTGGGCATGGGAGGAATGGGGAGAGATGGAGTTGAAAGGGCAAAGTATTCCTTACAGAGCAGGCTTCATGATTGGTCTTTATTCAGTCCCATGCCTGTGAAGGTCTGTTTTATCATCCTTTTCATGTCTGGCATTTTGCTTGCATTTTTTTCAATGATAGATTTTAATTGAAGGTGTTGGCAACTCATTTCATTAGAGGTAAAAATAGATAGCTCTCACAGTTGTTCCTAGATTCATGAAATTGGTATGCAATGGGCCAGGGACTCTAGTCAGGTAGCATTGATTGCCCTGCAAATCGTTGATCCCTTTTCAATGCCTCTCCCATGTCGTTGGGAATGGTTCGCACACGGCAGTTCTGTCTTGTGGACAAAGAAGATCCGACTCGTAGGTGACCGTCGTCTGCAAGGAAACTTTGACAAACTCACCCTCAGAAGGGGAGTTCTGCATCAGCCAGTATGTAGTATAGTGCAATTAGAGTATTCATTCTGCTGAATATTCAGTTACTTGCCCCAAGGGTGCTAATTGTTGACATAGTCAAGGTGTACAAGAGGAAGATGTTTGGAGTTCTCTACTTCCCTCTTCTCTGGGATTGTCTTGCCCTAGGCTGAAAAAAGAGTAATGTCAGTATGGAGTACTTCAACCGCATCTGTGCAGGGCTTGAAAGGCAAACCTCTTGCAGAGGTGCCAAAAGATCATGGGGACCTGGGTTGCTGGGCAACAGTTTTTTTCGCTAGCTGGGGGAGACTTGTCAAAGATTACCACCCATTTCTTGTGGAAGTGGCTTTTTGTTTGGATGAAGTTCTTGTGAGAAATTTTCTTATCATTCCTGAAAATTTGCCCATTTGGCTCATGGCTGGTAGCAGCAAGGGAGCAGGGAGATACTATATGACTTGTTGTCGCCTTTGTTCAACCAGGGTCCTAGTGACATCGTGTCTAATCTGAGAAATAGGGCACCATACTTTGATGGGTTCTGCAGGCTGTCAGTGGCATTATGTGATGAAGTTAGTAATTGTAGGAGACTTAATACTTTGTAAATACTTACAATGGGAAACATTATTGCATATGTATATTTTGGTTTCTTGTATATTCATAGGTGAAATGGAATTGTGTTGCCCCTTGATAGGTACTTCATCTTTTTGATTGGCCTATGATGAACAGTTCTCTCTGACTTTGGCACTATCAACCTACAGTGTTCAACTAAAATTTGTGTAAAATTCATTCAATCTCCTTGAATTAGTCAGTAAACAGATTAACCATCAATGAATATGCTTTATTTCAAATTCAGCCTGACTCATGGAGTATCATCTGACTCTTCTGGTTTCGTGTTTAATTCAGTAAATCACTGTAATAGATTTTGTCAGCTTCAGGCATCCATTTCAGCATCCTTTTGTGATCCTGTTTCTTCCCAATGCTAAGACTCCCCCACGGAATCTTGCCTATTTTTTGGCCAGTCATTTGGATTGAGGAGATGTGCACTTTGCCATTTGCTTGGTAATAATAATAATGATGATGAATAAATAATGTTCTTTTTTGGGACAGTTAGTGATTGGACAGCAGATAAGACAGTATATACAGATGAAATCAGACCAGAGGCTGGTTGTCCCTGGGAAGAGAGGCACAGAGGCATGGTGAATCTCATTTCAGGGATTCACCACATTATATGTAAATATGTGACAATGGGATCTCTTGCATGGTTTGCAGGTGTATTTTTAGGCTGTTTTTGAATTTCTTATGAACAGGAATGTTGCAAATGTCAACAGGGAGTAAGTTCTGGAATTCTGTTTCTCTATAGTGGAAAGGCAGGTGGCAGGAAAAGGTTGTACCAGAGGGAATGCATAGTTTTTTGCCATTGGCACAGCATGTGCCGTGCTGGTGAGTGGGAGCTGTGGAAAGTTGGAGATAGGGTGGGGAGGGTGTGTTCAGAAATTTGTGATGTAGGGATGCAGTTACATAGTATGCAAGATGATCAAAGCAGAGCCAGTTAGAGTTTCTTGGAAGTATTGCAGATGGGTGACGTGCTGAATGTTTGTGGATCATTCTTAGGCGTTTTTTAATTTGGGGATTTTATATCTAAGATATAAAATATCTTGCTCCTTCCTGCTCCTCCAAGCAGGAAGCTTGGAGACAATAAGTGATGTGGGGGAGAATGAGGGCAATTGCAAGTAGTAAGAGTTCTTTAGGAGAGATTAGAGGAGCTATAGAGTGAATGAGATACAGATTTTGATTGATTTTATTCATGATGGAGAGGCGATGTTCTTAACAAGAAAGATGAACATCTAGTGTTAAGCCAAGGCCATTTAAGTGTTTTATAGAGGATGATGCAAGCTTGTTGGGGTGGGCTAGGAGTATGGAGTGAATCTTACTGAAATTTATGAGCATTTTACTTTTTGGTAACCCAGTTTTGGAGACAGAGAAGTTCAATTTGGAGTGTCTCTTGAACAACCAGGGGATTTGGATGGGAAAAGTAAATTGTGGTGTTGTCTGCATATATGTCAACTTTAGATTTTTTTTTAATACTCAGGGGAAGGTCATTTATGTATAAGATGAAAAGTAATTGGCCAAGAATTGAACCTTGTGAGACTCTGATATTTAAATTTGGGAGAGGGTCAGAGATGGTGCTACTCCCTTGGATCTGTGTAACTTGATGTCTGTATGAAAGGTAGGAGGTGAGGAGCAAGAGGGTATGAGAGGAACATACATGCATTGCCAATTTGTTGGTGAAAATATTATGGTCTATGGTGTCAAATGCTTTACTGAAATCTACAAGGACTGTCCCCTGTGACATCCAAAGTCCATGGCTTTTTGGGTGTTGTCAGTGAAGTTGATGAGAGATGAGCATGTTGAGTGATACTTTCTAAAGCCTGGTTGGTGGGGGGAGAGGATGTTATTGTGTTGGAGGAATAGGTGAAGGTGATTGAATATATGCCTCTCCAGGATATTGCTTATGGCTGGTAGTGGGGATATGGAACATTAGTTGGAAGGGTCATGAGGGTTGCCTTTCTTATAGAGGGGATTACTTAGCAATTTTGAAACATGTGGGATAGATGGAGTAGGACAGTATGGAATTGAAGAGATGAGTAAGTAGTTGGAATAAGTTCTAAGCACTGCTAGAACACTTTAGTGCTATGGTAGTGATGCCATGAAGTCCACAAAAGGATTTACAAGGTAATTCAATGAAGTAAGCCAGTGTTTCATCTTCAGAGATGGGAGGGATGTCAAAGTTGGCTCTGGGAGAGTCAGGATAGGATGAGATGTTGGGGAGGTGCTCTACGAGGTTATAGGCTGCTTGTTTAAGGTAAGTGTTGAGCTCATTCGGGGACAGGGGTGGTGCTAATGTTTGTTTAGTGAGGCCCATGGCAGATTTAAAGCTAGTCTACTACTGGCAGGTGTTTCCTGATTAAACTTTGAGAAAGGAGTATTTTTATTGCTTAATGCTTTTTCTGACAGCAGCGTGATAGTATTTAAGTATGTTCCAGTAGTCTGGAGAACCAGTTTTAATTGCAAGTTTGTGAAAGTAATTTCATTCCTTAGTTAATTGGTGGATTTATTAATTTAGTTAATTTGTAATTTTTATTGTGATGAAGGGTTTTGGTTTAAGTTATGTCTTGGGAATATATGTTTGGGTATGGTGTTTTTAATGATAAGGGAATGCAGATTAGTGATGATTTTTTCAACTAGTTCATTAGGGTCTGATGTGTGCTGGAGAGATTCCCAATGTTGATTTTGTACATCTTCAATCAATTTTGAGGGATCAAGATCACAAGGTCTGTAGTAGTAAGGGATGGTGAGTTGATAGCTGGTAGGAATTTTTTTATGGTGATGGGTTTGTATGTTATCAAGAGTAAGGGAGACAAAGATTGTGAAGTGGTCACTGATAGAGAATGGGATGATACCATGTTGATTTATTCTGGATAGGCAGTTAGTGTAAATATGGTCAATGAGGTTAGAAGTTTTTTCTGTCATTCTTGTGGGTAATTATATGGGCTATTTAAGATTTAGGGCTTTGTATGTATCAGGCAGGAGTCTGAACCCTGGGGTGCTATATCTAAATAGGTTATAAATAGGGGATATCTAAATAGGTTGCAATTTATATCACCCAATAGGATGAGGTCATGGGATTGACTCTACTAGAGTGTGCAGTTCTGGGAAAGAATGGGTGGGGTCTTAGGGTGATAAATTGCACATAGGGTAATCTTTTCAATTGTACTACTGCTTGTAGTTTCAATTGATTTGCATGCACAGGTGTTTGAGATCAAAAGTGGGTGACTAGAGGGATTAGAACAGGCTTGAAGCTTAGAGATATGCAGATGTAAGCAATTATCCCTCCACCATGCTTATTTCTGTCTTTGCGAAGGATGTTGCAGCCCGGAACAGATAAGTAAGTACCTGGAATGATGGGATCAGGCGTAGATTCTAGTCAGGAAAATAACATCAAAAGGGAAGAGACATTGGTAGTACTTGACTTCATGATTATGAGATGGAAGGTGGAATATATTATATTTAGGTAGGCTATAGTGAAACCTCTCTTAATGTCTTTCCATGATTGGCGGTAGGTGTCCTAGACAGATTTTTGACAAGTTATTGTTGGTGGGATGCAGGAGGAGACTTTAGGGGTAGCCTCATGGTGTATTGCAGTTGCTGACCTTGTGAAATGTGTCATCACCTTGGGACAGCTTGCACTCAACTTCAAATGGGTAAGCATGGGCGAATGGTAGCCAGCACACTCATCAAAAATGAAATCACTTTGAAATGGAGATTTTTGGCTATTGTGTGATAGTCTTTGAAGTCAATTTGACTCATCTTAGTTATGTTTGTGCAATTCTTTCTGTTTGCAGCAAGAAGAGCATGGAAGAAGGAGACAGGAGACCAGAACTTAGAGATTCTTGGCACCTTCTTCATGCACGAACGATCTCACGTATGCCATCCATTTCTCAAATACATGAATGCTCGGGTTTTTTGGTCTTCTCATTATGGGATTAGGAAATCATCTGAAAAGATGAGTAAGAGCAAAAGGTGATTTGGCATTTCTGTTTTGAAGAACACAGCTGTCACTTTATAAGCTTTGGTGCTTCACATCAAGAAGTTCCTGCAAAACAAGTATTAGAATGACAGCACTTGTGATGTCGCTTCCACTTTTTTCCTCACTCTGTATGGCACGATATCCTTTCTTCAGTGGCATATTTTGCCTGAAGAGTCGGGGGGGGGGGGGCAGGAGAGCAAAGCAGAGGTAGGAATACCCACCTGAGCAAAATCAGGGAAGAAAATGATTGGCTTCAAGTACGCACAAGG
Source organism: Darwinula stevensoni (assembly GCA_905338385.1). Lineage (NCBI taxonomy): Eukaryota > Metazoa > Arthropoda > Ostracoda > Podocopida > Darwinulidae > Darwinula > Darwinula stevensoni. The sequence goes on along the minus strand of CAJPEV010000622.1, from coordinate 6,294 downwards.
GGGGAAGCCGCCCCCCTTGCTCCCTACGTAAAACATGCCACTGCTCTTCTTGTTTGCTCAGGCATGAGCCAGTTATGTCATGCAAGTATAGATTCTTCTTCTAGAGTAATGAGCTAACCTTGGAATGGGGACATGGAATAACATTCTTTAAATCAAGACAGATTAACACTTTCTTACATATTTTCCTGTCCCTCTCCTGTTCTTTCTAAATGGCCTACTTCCCTTGAGAGTGATTTTCATACTTCTTATTGAACACATGGTATATATGTGTTTCTATTTTGAACTCTCCACTGAGATCATATCCATTAGCTTTAGTCTTCAGAAAGTCAGGATTGAGTGTATTGAAGGTTTGCCTGTATATTGATAGCTTCACTGGGACAGTCCTTGCTCTCCGACAGTCCCCATATAATCCATTATTTGCTGGTTTAGCTGTGGTCCTAAGTTTCCCTTCTTGATTTTTGTTTGACAATAGTGAGATTTTACATGCAGGAATGAATTTGATGTGGTCCCTTGCTGCTTGTTTCTGCTCCTCTGAAACTCTGGAGACCAGAGTATTGTCTGTGCCCATCTTTTCCAGGAATGTCTGCCATAAGATCCATGTTGTTTTAGGGGTTCTGTGACCGAGTGGTTTCCGAGCGAAACCCGGTTGGCAAGGGATCGAGTTTGTGTGGTAGGGGTCTCTTCCTCCGCCAACAGGTGGCCCACCTGCTTTCATGGGGAGTATCTACTTGGCATGGGATAACATACATGCCACTCTGTGTGCCAGGTCGAGGAGATGCGGGTGCAGTTCACCTTAAAAATCACTCATGCCAGTTGTGGGTATAGGCAACCCATGAGCTGCCCCTAAGGCCTCCTACAGGACTGTATAAGGGTATGTCCCAGACTAAGGGACTGTAATAGAGATGTGGTGCTTGTGCCAAGTGTGTGCCCCCTTCCTCTCTGTGTCATGTAAAATGTGTCTATTGTCATGTATGTCTGTCACATGTCCTGTCTTTTTAAAAAAAAAAGATCCATGTTGCTTTTTGGCTCATTGCAAGGGTCTCCTAAGAAAAACTTCTGGCATGCTAAAATCTTCTGATCTCATACATTCTGGAAATACCTGAAGGCAAAAAATTCCTCCTTGACACAACCATACCAGTTCTTTTCCTCTTTGTTTTGCACAAATCTGTTGTCTCAAGGAGATTTTGGTACTTTACATCCTTGGAAAGTTGATAAAAAAAACTCAACAAAAGGGTCCCTCTTTCACCTGAGGAAATCCTCCAAGCACATCTGAATTTTCTGGACTTCTCACAGTCCTGGAGATTCTTCACTGGGACTGGTTTTCCCCTCCTGCATATGTAATGCTCACCAGCCTGGTGCTTCCATTCCTCCAGCCTCTTCTTTTGTTTTCAAAATCTTTCTTCACCAGGTAGTGGCTTTGTATCAGGCTCTTCCTTGATGTCTCTGGTGGGGAATAGTTTATCTGTCACTGGAAAGTGATTGTCCTGCCTAAAAAAAGAAGCAATGTGCAACAAGTGCATAATTGAAATAGAATCAATCTATATGGTATTATCTTTACACTCTAGAATTGCCAGCTGTCAATTTTATCAACAGTTGGCAGTTCTAGGTTGAAGACCTACTCTGTAAACTGTTTTCACTTCCAGGAACAAGGTTCAAAATTCAAGGTTAGATAGTGTTAACAGGAGGCAATAGCGTTCATCTGGATACCACGTGTTAAGTTCGAGTGCTCCTTGATCATATCATAGTATGTCCAAGAACATTTTTTGTATGCTAAAAAGTGTTCATATGGGTTTCATGATGTGTTATTGGGTGTTTCTGCTGGAGATATTGTTTCTTGTGTATCTTCTTTGAAGTGTGTCATCTGAAACCATGAGAGTTCTAAGAGTTTTCCTCAAAATTTCACATTGCAATAAATTGAGACACAAATTGGTTATACAACCCTTACCTTTGCCATCATTACATTTGGTCATGATTTAGAGGGGAGGTGAAGTCTGGTTGGATGGTTTCAAGTGTAGCAAGAGATTTGATAGGATGGTGACAAAAGGAGAATTGCTTAACCTGGGTCATGAACTAGTTAAAAGTCTTGAGTGTTGTTGCCTCCTGTCCTGGAAATGAATCCAAATCTTGAAAAGTATTGAATTTCAGTCTTTCTTTGTGGAATTCATTCAAAATCTATGGATCTCATGAATCTTCTTTCCATGTCATCATACTGGTATAATTTTCCAAAAAAGTTTCAGATAGAACCTTGTTGAGCTGAGATGATAATATAGTCACAATTGTTGGTTGCACTGAAGTTGGTTCTCTTTGCTAGATGGGAGTATTTTCAGTGGGTTTTGCAGCATGACAATAATCACAACATTGTGGCATACTTTTGCAGATTCCTGAAGTTTCTCATGGATTTCATAGTTTGAGAGGAGGGGGACATCCATCCATGGACCTGGCACGACTCATCCAGCAGACTGAAACCCTGGAAGCACAGGCTCCAAAAGAAGACTGCCCTCGAGTGTCGGAGTGGGTGACTCGGGTGACCTCACTGATCTCTGGTATGCTCCACGTCTTGAGAATGAGGCTGCTACCTTGCAGCTCTGAGATGGAGAGGGTCATCATCCAAAGACTTGCATATGTGTCTTCCATTCCTCACGAATGGTGTCTCAGGGGAGGGGCTCTTCACAGAGGACAATGCCTTGAGTGAGTTTTGGCTTTTTCAATGTTGATACATCTTTTGTTGGAGTGGTATAGCTGCATACAGAATCTCATTGTGTGGTAATAGTTCCCACCCAGCCAAGTGCATCTGCCAAAGATGAGCCTATTCTCAGAGGTACATTCATGTACATTGTGAAAGATGATTCCATTGAAAGAAAAGATACATAGGTGTTGGACTGTCTATTCATATCCTGTACTCTTGGAAACAGCATGGCTTGAAGTTGAACTTTTTTAAAATGATTTTCTAAAGGAAGTATTGAAGCACTAAGACAAGGAATCATGATCCTCATTCTAACATGAGGTAGAGTATGAATGGGCTGCCCAGAATAAGAAGATGATGCCCTTTGAACATCTGTCTTGAAGGGAATTAATTTTTTAAACAATTACTGAATTCAACCCCAAGATCTCCCTGTTTCTTTTTTGTCTGTTCTGTGTCCCATACCACACATGTCTGTGACATGTAGTGTAACAATTTCGTTGCAGTTGCTTTAAAAATCTTCAATTGTGGTTTAAATGAAAGCCAATACATTTCGTGAATTGCAAAGTGCTAGTCAACTGTCTCCATTATTCATTTGGTGACTCATCCTTCCAACTGACGATTAGGTCTTTTCTTAGCATGGCTTGCTCTGTTTTGTAACAGATTTTAGGCTGAAAAGCAGCTAATGAAGCCTGCGTGAGTCATTAATTATGATGCCATGGGTTTATGCTGCCTTTTACTAGGGAAGATGGAAAAGTCATGGCAGACATGTTTTTACAAAGCACCCACTTGTTTTATGCCTCAGCAAAATAATTATGCTGAATGATTCTTCAGCCTGTCCAATTACCAAGTTTGTCCCACCACAGGAATGAAAGTCCATCCACTGAGGAAACATTTTAGGACAGGGAAAACGTAAATGTCAGATAGTGAGTAGGGTGCACATGACAAATGGAGTACCAGAAGGAGGCAGTGCCATCGAGAGGAACGTGACTGGTGTTTGGTGTGCATTGTCTGCATGGAATTTTATGCCATGGTGGAGCTTGAATGGATGTTGTTGAACTGCAAGTTAAGGGGCAGTATGTTGATGAGTGGTTAGTGCTTTTGATGGTCTCCCTGTACGTCTAGGGATTTCAAATGGATTATGATTAAAGTCACAAGTTGGCTCACTCATGAAGCCAACTTCTATTTCCGGATTGTTCACTGTTGTGCTGTGGTAAAGCCTCACCATGACTCCTTGCCAGTGTTGTCTGTTTCAGTGGACATGCATTGGCATGCCTGAAAAACCTTTATTTTTTTGGCATCATCATGCACATTCTTCAATGACACCATAAACCCTCATGCCGTCTGCTACCGTTACAACTTCTTCAAGAAAAGAATTCAATGACGGTATGCTGCTTTTCTGTAACATCCATTCCTCAAAACTGCTGGTTCTGCTTTGCCATTTAGCAGTGTCTGTCCGACCAAATTCGTTCCCACCAAATGGGGGAGTTAAATGCATGCAACTACATGCCAATCTGGCAGTATTTTCCCATGTACCCTAGTTTTTGCGACAATTATTGCACCTCCGTTACATTACGTTAAGCAGATCGAAGAATGATGAGTTTGGGTTCCTGAACATATGTCTTTAACTACAACAATATTTAACTGTTAATTCGGTGCTTTACTATGCCCATCTACACTGTACTGTACTGTAGTACACCTCGTACGTTGAAGTGGTCGATTCATCTTTATGGGCATTGAACCATTGTTGTAGATCTTTTGCCCTTAGGGCAATATAATTCCGAATGGAAAGGTCGAGCATGCTCCGGAAAAGTGACTTGCACGAGTGCCGCTTTACTGCCTATGAATGCGGAATTTTAAGTAAATCAAGCTTCAAACAAAATGAAGTAAAACTTCATTTTCGTAGAAAAGTCAACAATGTATCGGTAGTGGGCGATAGAAAAAGTCCACCTCGCATATAAAGAGGAGAAAAGTAGCGATTTCTGCATTCAGTTGAAATGCTTTTGCTGGGGCTTTTTCTTATTTCTATTCAACATCGTAGCTGTATGAAATCAAATTCGGCAATGAGAAGTAAATAGAATGGTTTTCCGTCAAACATGAAAATCTTCCATACTTGACGACATAATACAGGGATGTGTTATGTCGGAAAGATGCAAGAGATAATTTTTCCAGATTTAGTTCGACATCGTAGCTGTATAGAGTGAATTTCGACCTTCAGAAATACAAAAGGAAAATTTTCGCATTCCAAAGTGAAAGCCGGCGAAAGTGGATAATCCTGCGTTGTGTCGGAATGTTATAACAAATGTGTTTTCTTAATTTGAGTCGATCGAAACAATGTCAAATCAAGATAGACATTGATATCTGAAGAGTAAAGTTTTCAGTCCAACTTAAAAACCTCGCGAACATGACGAATTCTGGATATAGAAGAAATACTGTGATATGGGGTTTTTCGTGCCTAGATTCAACATCAATGCTGTTTGAAGTCAGTTTCGTATTCATGCAGTGAATAAGAAAGTGTTCCACCAGACCTGGAAATCTCACGAACATGACGGATTTTAGATTTAGTGTAGAAGCTGTGATATGAAGTTTTTCTGGCTACTATTCGACATCAAAGCGATAATAAGATACATTCCTCTGAATGGAGTGAATAGAAAATTCTTCTGGAAGACATGTAAATCTCGCGAACGTGACGAGTTTGAAAGGAAGACGAAATGCTATGATTTGGGCTTTTTCGAACGATGATTCAACATCAACGCGGTATGAAATCTGTTTCGTCCTTGAGAAGGAAATGGAAAGGTGTTCCGCCAGACATTGAATTCTCGCGAACATGGCGAGTTTCTGATTTAGTCGAATTGTGATATAGGGTTTTTCGAACCGTGATTCGACTACAACACGATAGGGAGTAAGTTTCGTTTAAATGAAGTAAATATAAATTTCTTCCGCCACACATGGAAATATCGCGAACGTGGGGAATTTCGGATTTAGTCGAATTGCTGTGAAATGGGGTTTTTCTTCCTAGGAATCGACTTCAACCCTGCATGAAGTCAATTTGTCTTAATGGAGTGAATAGGAAATGCTTCCGCCAGACATTGAAATCTGGCGAACATGGCGAGTTTCGGATTTCGTCGAAATGCTGTGATATTGGGTGTTTCTTGCTAAGATTCGACATCACCGCTGTCTGAATTCAGTTTCGTCATTAAAGAGTGAATAGAAATTTGTTCCGCCACATATGGAAATATCGCGAACGTGGGGAATTTCGGATTTAGTTGAGGTTTCATGACAACATAAGCCATGTCCTTTCACAAAACGAAAGTCATGGTTTGTAAAATATGGGCATTGAAACTATAATGTTTGCATTTAACACAACTGAAGTCCAATGGGTTGAGTTAAATGGCATTCAGTAAGAATCAAATTCAAGGATCGCATTTGTTTCTTTTACTTTTGCTTCTTTTTCCTTGATGCGCTACATCCACTCATCCACTCAGTTATTGTTCCATATGATGAGGAGGCAAGATTAAAGTCCGAGGATGTGTAGTCTCCCATCTTCATCAGCATCTTTTACACTGAAATTTGTCGTAGCTCTGCGATTCAGTCGTTGCCATTGGGAGTGGGAT
>CAJPEV010000621.1:75318-104373 GCA_905338385.1 Darwinula stevensoni | reverse complement strand
AGGGGCCGTATTCTATTAAAATCTTAAACTTAGTTTAAGCAAATTGCTCAACCTCGGCCATGCATTTGAATGGAGCAAATACCATCTAAGCACCTTGCTAAGAGGAAAATCGCACTTAAGAACGTAATAGAATACGGCCCCAGGTGAATAACGGGCGCGAGATAATTCTTGAGAAGAGAGAAGTGAAATTTCGAAATATAGTGTTTTTAGGCTTCGCGATGGCTTCCGATCCCCTTTCTCACAGGAGGTAAAACCTCCTGAAGCGAACCGAAGCGAAGGCACACGGGATTCCAAGTAGGCCGAGCAACTGGAGGAGTCACTAGCTGTTGGGGAAAAATGAAAGAGTATCAGCGGAGGAATGCCACTGAAGTGTCGTCCGTAGGAGGCGGGGTCTTCAGGGCGGAGGTCAAACCGCGAGTATTTATGGTTTACCTTAACGATTTTACACTATTGGCCAAAATTGTGGGAACGCTTAACAATATATCACGTTTTTGTCAAGTATATTTGAATATGGCACTCCTCGTTACCGTTATCGGGGTTTACAATGATACCTCGTTGTTATCAGCTGGAGAATAGCTCTATTCCAATTTTTTCATTAAATAAGTGGAACTGAGTGATTTTTGCTACAAGTACATATTTTAGAGAGAAATTCATGATTTGCAGTTAATGTTTGTTGGCCGTTAATGCGAAAGTTTTTGTACTGCATGTCTACTACTATTACAGATGTCATTCTATGACGTGCATATTTGATATAAGCATTTTTATTGCCTTTTTTGGATGTATGACTTTTTGTGTCAGCTAAAAAAAATGCATTTTACTTTTAAGTGATTTCCTGGTTCGTGTATTTTCCCCCATAATATTGCAATGAATCCTGTCAAATGAGTGCATCGGTTGCCTAAAGCAATGGGTACCCCTTTAACATTTAGAGATGAAGGGTACAGTTACAGAGAAATTACTAACAGGGCATTTGTGCAACGGCTTCTGGGGCACTGAAGCTGTTCAACCGCTTTGAAGCATGTGAAACCCTCAGCGACCAAGCTCAAAGCAAGAAAGAGAGCAAGAACGCCACAGACAGTGGAGTAGTAACGATGGCTTTGAAGAACAGGAAAGAAACCTCTGGTGACGATAGAAAAGTCCTAAATGACAGTGGAAAAATGCCATACTTAAACAAGAAACAGAGATGTGAGTCGAGAGGGCCAAAAAGTCTGCAACGGACCAAAGAAGATGGGAGTGAGTTTTATGGAGTGATGAGACTCGCATCTCCATATTTGGTAGCGATGGCGTGAGATATGATCGACGTAGCGTCGTAGAAGACTATCTCCCGGAGTACATTACAATTACGATGAAATATCCTCTGAGTGCCATAACATCCGGTTGCATGTGCGGGAGTGCTGCGGGCAGGATCCAAGTGCGAGACGGCAAGGTTCATGCCATTACGAACACCGAGGAGGCCTTGGAGCCAAAAAAAATGCCTCCATCTGCACGCGACATTTATGGACACGGGCCTTCCTTCATCTTTCAACGAGGTCTGACCACACAGCTCGAAGATGCATGGCATGGTTTGAGGCAAATAATTTGGAGGTACTGGAATGGCAAGGGAGCAATCCAGACCGCAATCCAATTAAGGTACTGAGGGAAGATGAAAATCGACACCCCTAGAATCAAATTCTGGCTTATAATTATTGTAGAGGACCCCAAGGGAGGGCCTTGAAGCCACTTTTTGGCACTCTCAGGTCAAGCACCTGACCGTGGCGAATGGTCAAAGGTCACGATTTGCATNCTTTTTGGCACTCTCAGGTCAAGCACCTGACCGTGGCGAATGGTCAAAGGTCACGATTTGCATGCTTCTCTTTGAAAATCTGCATCTCCCCAACCCTTGGTCGCAGAAACATCAAATTTGCGCCATTTTCCTCGCCACAGAACATGTTAAATTACGCGCCCAAAAATTTGCTCATCTCTCTGCTTCCCGAGACGCCGTGGCGCCTTTTGTGAAAATTCGCGTTTCGCAAATTCCCTTCTCCCCTCGCTCATTTTCCGTAGAAACATTGCACCGGAAAAAGCATAATCCAGTTTTTGGAGACCATCCTCGTCTGTCTTTGTGTCAAAGGGCACAATGATTCATCGATCCGTTTTCCCTGGAAGTTCGATGATATACCTCAAAATCCCTCTATTTTTCCAAATTCCCCCAGATTCATGGTCATTTCTCGAGAACGAGAGCGAATCTAAAAAAATCAACACTTTATATCTGTGGGGAAGCCTCTTGGGAAGCTGCAGAACCATTTTCAAGCGAATCCGTTCATCCGCCTCAGATCTTTTACGATTTTACTGAACCCAAGTTTGAAATTTTACGGCATTTCAGCTGTATTATGTGCTGTTTCTCCTCTCTAGGCATGAGGATTCCTATACAACTTACTATAAAATGTAGGGATATGTATTAGGATTTGATTGACACCAAATTTGTGAAATTCATTGCAGTCATTAGGAGATAACAATATTTTAAACAAAATCGGTAGGAAAATTTGCGGCGAACCAGCCGGCTGTTCCCATTTGCGGATTCCCCCCTCTCCGCTCACGCGCCCTCTCCCTCCCTCGCACAATCCTCTCGCACCTACTCCCTCCTTATTCCCCTTTCCCCCTTCCCCTTCCCCGAGTCCCTGTGCTCTCTGTGCAGGGACATGCCTGGCACCCGCCTTCTTGTCTCCTGTCTCGCCGTCTCCACGTGGGAATGCGTAGACATTACTAGACATAGGCCTAAATCTTCCGTCCCCTCTACTTCGTCCTTTTTATATTCCTATTCATGATGCTACGTACCGAATTACTCTTTCGTTTTCACTGGTTCACGCTTTCTTTGTGTGAACTCTTCATACGTCAAGTTTTAAGAATGATATATCGATTCAACTACAAGGAATATTTTCATTCCATTTAGTAATGGAATGGCATTTTCCTCAACGGAATTCGAAGATTTTTCGTTGGAAAATTATACTGTATACTTGCAGCTGAATAGAATTTGTTATCATTCCCGCTGCTATCAGAATTAGTGGCAGACGGAAGTAATGTTTCCTACAGTCACCGTTTCACCAGTGGCCTTTGAAATTGAATTTTCGAAATTGGAATGACACATTTATAGAAGTTCCATCGTTGTGTCTTTGCGAAGGAACGTGTATTTTCCTAGGTGTACATCCTATGAAGTTGAAAATCCAGATACGCGAACATTACATGACCATCACGCAGTAAACACTTCATTACGCCGCATTTTGCTATATTTTGCCTTTTCTAAAAACCCACGAAAATGGGTAAAAAAGCGTCACTCACGGAAGTCCATAGGGCATAAATTGTGGTTCTGCACCAGGAACGAACGATTAGTGAGAAGTTGAAGTGTAGTAAGACTGCCGTTCACAATGCAGTCGTGAAATTTGCGAATTCGGGGACTTATTTGGAGAGAAAGCGGTCTGGGCTTCCACGAAAGACTACACCGAGGGACGACCACGCCATAAGGAGGATAGCTGTTCGGTCTTCAATGAGTTCCTCAAGCAAGATACGGTCAGCACTTCTCGCAAAAGGTACGGATGTAAGTCGCAGAACCGTGAGTCGACGTTTGACCAAAGAATTTGGCTTGAAAACGTGCAAACCGGCGAAAAAAACCACGTCTCACACCGGCTATGAAGATCAAACTCCTGGCCTTTGCGAAAAAACACGTGAATTGGACCGCTGAACAGTGGAACCAAGTGTTATTTTCGGAAGAATCTACCATCCAGCAGTTCGCCGCACGCAATCGCTATGTCCAGAGACCGACTGGAAAAAGATTTGATGAACGGTACACCGTACAAACGATGAAACACCCGCCGAGTGTCATGATATGGGGCGCCATGACGGTCAACGGAACGGCTGGACTCTTTTTCTTACCAACCGGGACGACCATGAACGGCCAAAAGTAGGTTGATTTACTGAAAGACAAGTTGGAGCTGCACATGGTCGTACATAAGTGCAAGATTTTCATGCAGGATGGTGCGCCTTGCCATTGATCTAAGATTGTGACTGAGTTCTTGAAGAAGAAGAATATCAAAGTCCTTGATTGGCCTGGAAACAGTCCTGATTTGAACCCCATAGAGAATCTCTGGGTCGTTCTCAAGGACAAAGTTGCAGATAAACAGCCAAGTAGTGCCAAAGAACTGGAAACATGAGTTCTTGAAGAAGAAGAATATCAAAGTCCTTGACTGACCTGGGAACAGTCCTGATTTGAACCCCATAGAGAATCTCTGGGTCGTTCTCAAGGACAGAGTTGCAGATAAACAGCCAAGTAGTGCCAAAGAACTGGAAACAGCAATCAAAGATGTTTGGATACACGAAATCTCAGTTGAGTATTGCCGAAGTCTTGTAGTCTTGTGGAGCATGCCGAGACGTTTGGAGCAGGTTATTAAATGTGGTATCCCCAACCCGTACAATGCCCAGCCTATGACTGTGGTTGGCAAACACCATAAAGAGCATATGAATGGAATAAATTTGAGAGTAAAAGTTAGGACAGATATGGTCCTAGGCTAACTTTAGGCCAACTGAAACGCAGTTTGGTTTGCCTCGGCCACCTTCCTTGAAAGATGTCAATCGCACAATTTTTTTCCCCCAATCTTGAATTCTCTTGAACTCGATCTCGACTTGGGATGTCAAGATGGGCAGAAAAGCCCCTTGACCCAAACTGTACAGATAAAATCCATACGGATAAAAACCCTGCTACACATAAAGGAAGGCGGACTGGTTGTCGCCACTGAGCCAAGAAATAGAACTGGAGATGGCGCGCCCATAGGAGTAGCATAGGGAAAACGGGGGCATTTTGAAGCCATATTGGTTGGGTCTAGGCTAAAGCGGGCCTGCGGTGCACATTGGCCGAGCAATGGAGCAGGTACCACGGGAACATTGGAGCAGCCCTTCTGAATACGGAAGCATGCCCTGCCAATACCCGTCAACACCTCTACCATGTACCTCGTGGTCGCCCTTCGTTTCCTTTAGCCTATGTTTACCTTTGAACGTTCACTCGAAGTTCGTTTAACTTTATGCCTTAGACTTCCTGTGAAATATGTCGACTGTGATGATGCAAGGGCGGCGTAACGTTATCGCCTTAGTAGGCCCAGCAATTTCAGCAAAGACAGGCCTGGAACTTGGAGGCCCACTCGAGAAATACGAGACTCGCCCACGTGAAAGAAGAGTTCCGACAAGACGTTATCAGCCCTATGATACTCCCCGANTTTTTCGGCGCCATTGAGTGATGAGTGGTTGTGGCCCATTCAATTGATATCTCTTGAGCCCTTTCAACATTTTTTTAGAATTTTTAATACCGTACAGAAAGATGGAGACCCGTCAGAAGCGAGACGGTGCTGTGAATGTTCGCGAGACTGTGAAATTTTCGGCGGAACAAAAACGAGTGATCCTCCTCAACCATTTTCGGAGCGGTTTGAAACCGCAACAGGCGTTCGAAGAGATGAAGAAGAACATCGGGGATGATGCTCCAGGCAGGACGTGTAAAACCAGGCTTCATCTCCAGTGATTATCTTCCTGAAGTTTTGGCGAATTTCCGTCTTCAAAATCCTCCAGGAACTTCTTGCAGAAGTTCACCCTGGCCTCCTTCTCCTCCGGTTTCAGAAGACGTGGAACCCAACAAGCAGATTTCTTTGAGTAGTCAAGTTGGTCATGAATAATGGACGAAATCGACGTTTTTGAGACTTGAAAGACGTCGGCAAGTCGTTTTGTGGTCGCAGAGGGTTCTTCTTCTAGGAATTTTGCCATGGCAGCAACCATTCCGTCGTCTGTCGAAGTTCTTGGACGCCCACTTCGTGGATCATCGGTGACTTCGAAATGACCAGCTTCGAATCGTTGAAACCACTTGAAGACCATGGTCCTGCCTGGAGCATCATCCCCTATGTTCTTCTTCATCTCTTCGAACGCCTGTTGCGGTTTCAAACCGCTCCGAAAATGGTTGAGGAGGATCACTCGTTTTTGTTCCGCCGAATATTTCACAGTCTCGCGAACATTCACAGCACCGTCTCGCTTCTGACGGGTCTCCATCTTTCTGTACGGTATTAAAAATTCTAAAAAAATGTTGAAAGGGCTCAAGAGATATCAATTGAATGGGCCACAATCACTCATCACTCAATGGCGCCGAAAAATGTGAAAATCCGCAAACTTTCCTACCTCCCCACGTATATTGTTAACTATCAAAAGTAATGCTGGGTAATTATCCACCTCCTTCTGGTGTGTACTGGCACGCACGTGTCACTGTGTTGCGCATCACTTCGTGAATCATGTCCACGGGAATATTGATTTTTCAAGTTCGATGTTTTGGCTTAATTATTTACAGGACCCTGGTCTGTTTTTGTAAATGCATGACGTTGAAATGCCCCATATACAAATATTGGGGGCTTTAAAGTCAAGACTTCTGACTGTCACCAAAATCTCTATCGAAATGAGACAGTTCAGAAACAATTTTTTTTTATCAACTGCATTGACGCGAGGTTTTCAGATGCCCCATCCCGTTGGAACCAATTTTTTTAATTGATTAAATCCCACCTCCTAATGCTTAGGGAAACAGACAGAAGAACCTCAGTTATGTTTGAGCGATACACCAGGTGTCGAATGAACTTCTCATCCCAAAACTTAACAAGATTTCAACTCTCAGCGCACTGAAAATGGGTTAAATACTTCAACAGCTCCAAAAATGTCGACTCTCAGAGTTTTTAAAGATAGCTTAATTTTTCTTTGCCATTCCTCCTCACGATGCAAACGTGGACTCAGAAAGGAACCACTCGGCTGTTGAGTCTGCGAAAGGGATTCTCCTTGTGCAGTATAACTTCAAGCACATGTCTGATAAAAAGATGTTCACGGTTACTTACTGAATCATATTCAGGAAATGCATTAACAGAAAAGTAAGCATGGGCGCCGAAAAATTAGATATATATATTTCTTAGTATTTTTAATAACTTAGAAAACACATGCAGAGGAATTTCTCGTGTCTTGCTCATTTTAGCCATGGAACAGGGAACCTTCATTATCCTATAAATAAATATTTATCCTATAAATAAATTATCCTATAAAGAAAAAATAAATAAATATTGTGATTAATGAAGGTGTCCTCCTTTTGGTTCTCCGAAATATGGTAACCCTATATTTATGCAATGCTAGAGTGTACATCCAACGCTGATGAAATTAAACGACACTCCCTGAACGTTCCGCAATGTTATGTTCACTGGGTGTTAAGATATCCTCCTCTTGGTCACTGTATCTTTATTTAGCTTTGGATAGACAACCCAACAAACCCAAAACAAATCTTCAATCTTGATAAATGAGGGTTTAACATTTGATTTTGGATAAAATGTCCACACTACTCCTGCTTGCCTCATTCAGTGATTCGTTTGTAGTTCAACACGGATCCGACACCTTTGACTCTAATATGGCTGCCTCCATGTAAACATGTTTCGCGCACTGAGCTAAGAAATAGAACTGGAGATGGCGCGCCCATAGGAGTAGCATAGGGAAAACGGGGGCATTTTGAAGCCATATTGGTTGGGTCTAGGCTAAAGCGGGCCTGCGGTGCACATTGGCCGAGCAATGGAGCAGGTACCACGGGAACATTGGAGCAGCCCTTCTGAATACGGAAGCATGCCCTGCCAATACCCGTCAACACCTCTACCATGTACCTCGTGGTCGCCCTTCGTTTCCTTTAGCCTATGTTTACCTTTGAACGTTCACTCGAAGTTCGTTTAACTTTATGCCTTAGACTTCCTGTGAAATATGTCGACTGTGATGATGCAAGGGCGGCGTAACGTTATCGCCTTAGTAGGCCCAGCAATTTCAGCAAAGACAGGCCTGGAACTTGGAGGCCCACTCGAGAAATACGAGACTCGCCCACGTGAAAGAAGAGTTCCGACAAGACGTTATCAGCCCTATGATACTCCCCGAGAATTACTAGGCCTCCAGTACCATGACTGCCTGCCATCATGATCACGACAGCAAGAAAACTGGGATGGGAAATTATGAAAATCCCATTGTAGTGAATGGAGAAGAGCCACCGCAGACCCAACTAGATGGCTTCCAATTGCCCCAAATCGACAGCAAGAAAACTGGGATGGGAAATTATGAAAATCCCATTGTAGTGAATGGAGAAGAGCCACCACACACCCAACTAAGATGGCTTCCAATTGCCCCAAATCCATTGTATTGTGCGCCATCTCCAGTTCTTTTTCTTAGCTCAGTGGTTGTCGCCATAACAGCGACTTGCAGCCACCTAGCATGGCTGACACTAATATCTAGTTCTTACCTGGAAAGAGAGATGGCGAAAGGAGCGGATATAAAATGCACCGTTTCCGGAGAGCACTTCTAATCCCCCCCTATTACTGGAGAATGGAGAAAACAACTTCCAGAGGATCTGCTTTAAGGTGTTACACGAATTCACCCACGTGGAAGACGTCACTACTTGCAATTGATGGAAGCTCAATCCGAAAACAGAGCACGAGGCAGCAGTTGTTGAGCAATTGGAGTGTAAAATTGGAGTGTAAGTGCAAGCTCGAGAAATACCCTCTTACTCCCAAAAACGCTCGGAAACTTGTAAGAGTGTATTTAAAAGTCAACAATGGGTTGCAAGAAGATTCAGCGCACTTTATTAGAAAGTATACATAAGTATTTCGCACAGGAGCACAGATCCGGAACGAAGACGCTTAATGTCGTTGAAAATGACTGCCATCGACCGCCAGTCACTCAAGGAGGAACCCTGAAACTAAGCAGCAGCGCTCATGTCAGGAGTGATGCACCTGACAAACCTCGATGATTCGTCTTGAAGTTTTAAAACTGTATTTGGCCCTGCAGCATGAATATACATTTTCCGGAAAACTCCAACAGGAAAATGACCAGTGGTGCGAGAATGAGAGTCGGTGACGGGTGCGCAGATTTTTCTGCGCCGCAGTGGGTAAGGAACTTCATTAGAACTTCCTTCTCCTGTCACGCAATGCTCTTGACGGAGAGAAAACAAAATGTGCTAAGGCCCCGATAAACGAGGAAGGTTCTTGCTGGCGAATCTTTGCTTACAATGATTTGCCATGAGGCTTGCCTCGTCTATACACGCGCCTGTTAGCTAGCTCATGAATAATTTATTCACTTTCCTGTGGCAGGTCAGGACCACAGACCGTTCATGTCAGGAACCCCTTATGGTTCCTTGAGCATGTACCTGTAATTAACTCCATCGCCTTCCCAGCTAAAAAGCGTAATAATTTATTCATCACCTCCAGGTGAGAAATGATTCACACCCTATACATATTTGCAAGAAAATTAAGTCCCGAAGATTTTTTTAAGTCTCTACTCTCCACAATCGCAAAGCGTAGATTTTGAGTTTTTGCTCGCTCCTGCCGTCTTTACAATTGTTCCCATCATCGCTTCATGGACTGCGAGGATTCCAGAGACACAATCAGCATGATACATGTTTGGGCTTAAATTATTGGACCAAAGTTTATGAAAATACTTTCTTTTACGCAAGACGCGTGAAATAAAATTCATAGTCCATAATAACTTCATAGTGCACAGGAAGAGTGACGACCATCAGTACCACATACCAGCTGAAAGTCATGACGAATTCGAGAAAGTATTGCTACGGGTGCCAAAAGAGACTCGCATAGGAAATCCTTACAACTACGATTGTACTCATGAAAACTTGAACGATAAAAAAGTTTTCTATGCGATATTTTTCTGCTTTCCATGCAGTTCAAGAAATAGGAAAACGTAAATATTCGTTGGAGGATAATGGACCATTTTCTGTGAACTAATACAATTCAACGATTTCCTTTTCATGATTATCATGATATTTTTCCAAGCATCAGTATGAAAAGCCATTCACAAGGTTTCACTTTGGCCTTTTGGCCAGAAGTGGATCCTGACGGTTTCAAAATTTATGGTGGCAAGGACAAGCTAATTAACAGGGTGTAAGTGACCATGAGCATAAACTTCCACAATTCCCAGGCACCTATACTGCAAATGAATGGAGGAAAGGGGGGGGGGGAAGAGAAATTCTCTGGTTCTATCTCTTCCTATGGGCGTGCAACACGGAAACGGATTCCACCATGGTGGAATCTGTAGCAATGCAGCATGCTTGATCCTTTCTTCCCGTATCGCGTCTGTGCTTCAAACATCCGTCGAAAAAGGCTCACCACGGGGAAACGGGACTGACTTCCGGTGAATCCGAAAGCTTGCAAGCACATGGGAGAAGTGAAAGTAAGGAAAGCATGGTAAACTGTCCAGAAGAACCCACTCACTTTCGAATAGGCAAAATCCGAAATACATCCAGTCCAACCTAGTGACTGAAACTTTCGTTCTTACATGGCGCTATTCATGTCTCGTATATGTTGAATATGAAGTTGAAAACTTCCTGTTGCTGTGTTATTGCAAGTTGTAAGAATAATCACGATACTTTAATCTCGCTGTCATTCCATGACATATACAAGACATGTACTCGCATATAAATAGCATATTTCGATTAAACAAAGGAGGCCCACTGAAGAAGTAAAGGTGGGGATGCATGCAGGAGGCCTATGGATATACTGTGTAGTTTCTACCCACCACTTGAAGTCCGGCGAAGGAAACTTTACAGAGAGGTGCATGTGTAGTTAGAACCGGAACCGGAGTAACAAGTTCACTAAGGAGGTTAGAGGCTGAAGAGGACAGTGGGTGCAACAGAACGGTCATAGTTTCAAATCCATATTGTTCGTTCCTATTTTGGATCTCCCGAAAGAACCTTTGTGTATATGTCTAATGGGAAAGCTTACTTCCTAAATAGACCTTAATCTTTGAGGTACAACTGCCTTCTCAACAAAGACTTTAAAACCTTCGACTCCACCAGGAGCTCCTAGCCTTACACAAGGAGTCCTTCCAGATGGTCCAAGAATTCTGCAAGTTTCCCCAGTTCTTTCCTAAGATCCTGCAAGAAGAAAGGGAAGCATATGACGATATACGCAGAGTACAATACTTTTGAAAATGAGTAAAAACACATGAGGCTGGAAATAATGACAGACAAAAAATAATTTGACTGACTTGTCCTTGAGAATTGGTTTGGGCGCATTACGTGACGCCAGTGCGTCAAAACATTTTTAAATGCTAAATTGGAATATTCAAAGCAGGAAGATTGAATGTACATGGCAAAATACTTATTAAAAAAAGAAACGCATTGAAAAATTTACACGAAAGAACTGATGATGAAAGAAAAAAAAAATATATATATATGAGTATGAACATGAACCCTATAAATACCAGCCTTTCGTTTGGGAAGAGGGAAGGAATGGCTTGATTTTCCTATGGGAAATTATTGGTCCCTTCCACATCTTATTTCGTTTCAACTGTATGTAATAAACGGCATGACGGATGAATATGTTTAAGTGAATAGTAAGGAGAGAGCTCTGCAAGGATATGGCATCTGTATTTGCATGGAGAGAATATGTTTTTAGTGAGATCCTGATGATGTCAGATCGTTTGACCTCCCACTTTCCTTGTCTCCTTTATCTCGTTTCTGTATCATGAAATGATTGCGCTCCATTTTCATGTAAAGTACATTCATAGCAGTGCAAACTTTCCGTTCATAGCGTTTATTTTGATTAAGGGAATATGAAAATCTAATCATTCTATGGAATAGGAGAGACTGTCGGAACCTATTATGCCCCCACCGCTATCCATAGGGTTAATGTATTGCATGGTTGTTCTCCATTGAACAAGAGTGAAACTTGACTCACGTTTCCAATAGAAACTAAAGCGCAAAACTAGTCCTCGACAACTACGAATAACTACAAAAATGATCATTCAAGGGGGATGATAATAATTTCGCATATTCTCCGCACGCATAGGCATAATGTTATAACCTATTGCAATAGAGGCGCACCTTCTTTAAATCTTCATAAAAGAGGAAGTGGAGGTTGGGGGAGTCTCTTCTTTCCCAGGCGTCGAGGACATGTTGATGGAAGGGAGAAAAAAGGAGATTCCCTTCGACGAAGAAGTCCACGAAGTCTGAGATTTTCCCTTGAAATTCGTGATGATGCATCTTCTTCATGTGATAATAATAGCTCACCACCACGTCGTACGGGTTCCGGGCGATGTAGACCACCTTGGATATCTCCATTAGGAAAGGCGGGAGGAAGGCGAAGGGAAGGTGGGACTTGAGAAGACGGCCCGATTTCCCTAGCTGCTCTGCCATGGCCGCTTTCAGGAAACTTCGAGGGACTATAAATGGCTCCTCTGCGCTCTGCGCTATTATCTCGTCTAGCCTGCCACAAAATGTCACTATCACTACTTCAGTTAGTTCACTTAGTAGATACCAAAAAAACCTTCTAAAAAAAATTGTGAATGTGTTAAGAATTTCAGAGATCTGGAATTTACCTTTTTAAACAATTCCTGAACGTTCTTGAAAAAGGATAAAATCATCTGAGGAAAACCTCGCAAAATAAGGATTTATTAACGTGAACACACTTCACGTGGGTACCATCTACGGCTTCTCTGATTATGTAGCCTTTGAGTTATTACCATTTTGAATTTCTTGAAAGCATGCACTATGGTTAGAATTACACTGGCTGCTATAAAAGAATGTCTTGAATATTTACTTCAAGTCTTCATTGTTTACTATTGAAGACTCCTTATCGGTGTCGCAGCTGATGAGGTGCTGCTAATAAATGTTCTCGCCTTGGTGGAAATATCAAAATTGTTCAATTATCACTTTTTTTTGCTGGTATCGGCCGTTTTTGTAAGTTCGACATTTCATTTCTCAGCACCTTTTAAGTGCCTGCCCCCCACATTATCGTAATATCGATTCTTTCTTATGGTTGTTTCGAAATGAGGAAGCCTTCCTTCTACCTTCTGATATGTCAGAGTATTAATTTGTAAACTGTTGACGGAAAAAAAGGTGCCACAATGGGGTATTGACCTTGTCCAATATTGCTAACATCTGTACAGTTCACCACCTGATCTACTCTGATCGGCTGAGTTGTAAATATGCCTGCAAGTAATTCTTAATATCGACTGTATACGACATTTAATTGATGGCGGAAAGCCTCTGCCGTCTATGGTGTCTCCCTGCCATACTTCCCATGAAAATTATGGAGCTCATCTACACCCACTGAGTTCGATTCTCATCCTAACACTGCACAATTTAAAATCTCCACTTTGATCTCAGGAGTAAATCTGATGAGTATCTTGAAGTAAGGAGAAGCAAATTTTCCAGACATATTCCTATCCTCGACTTCCTAAAGGTCGGGTGTCGAGTCCATTTGGAGACGGACTGGAATCCAGAGAAAAAAGAAAAGAAATCGGACGCGAGTTCTCTGTAATTTCTAATTAATAAAAAAACAAAAAACAAACAAAACAGAGCTGCTCCGAGCCTCTCGAGTGCAAATGGCATGTTCTTATCCTCCTCATAGCTCTGAATTCCGTGCTGCGATCATGGTGAACTCTACATAAATGCAAAGCTCTATTTGTCCCCTTTGGCTCAACTTTCTGTATACGACGATTTTTGCAGGTGTCTCGACAAGGACATTGAAGAAAGACGGAGGACTCCGTCCTGTTCGTTGCTTCTCCATCGCTTTTTTTTTTAATTAGCGTACTATGCTTGCATACCTGTAGCTTCTGCACTAATGGGTTTTCCCTGCCAGACATGAGATAATTATATTTTCCACAGGGTTTCCGTGGTGGCCAGATCCTTCCATGTGAGAAGAATCCTTTTTGCCTATTGATGAGTCCCACAGACATTTCAGGGTATGTCTCCCTGATCAAAGAAGCAACGATCCCAATTATCTCAAGACTAGTAACAGGTTTTTCGTACCTGGCACGACGTTGTATCATTTTAGTTCTTGGAGTGCTGTAAGGCAGAGAAACGAGCTGTAACGCAACCGTGACAGACAAAAATGGCGAAGCATTGTCGGGGCATGACCATCACAATTAAATTAAACAGACAGAAGCCATTGCACGTCCGACGATTGCTCCAGGCTTCAGAGTGAAGTGAAAAAGGGAACCTTTGACGTCCATCCCAACCACTTCACGGATAGGCAGAGCATTCTCCACTAGAACGCAGCAATGATATCTGCGGAGACCGTGCTGACTGAAATACTCGTACTTTCCTCAGTCAGGAGTTGGTGACATTGAAGGGAGAAGAAGCTGCACTTGAGAAGCACACTCAGAAGCAGGTGGAATAGAAAAGCAACCTGCTTCTTAACTCGGGGACTTCCACACATTCCCAAGCCAAGGAGAGACCCGCATGTTTCCTATTAAGTGCACAACACACATGACTGGCCATCTCTCCAACGAGAAGAAAGTACCATGAAAAGATTTTGCTTTTCACACCGAAGAGAATCTGTTGAAGCTTGCTGCATCACGTGACGATCTCGAAGATGGAACATCCAACAGGATAATGTGTTGTCAGATGTATGTCGTACGTGCTGATTTTGGCGGTAAGGCACTTCAACTGGTGTTTCCGTTTCTGCCTGACGAGTCCTTGGGTCACCTACCAGTGTCTCCTCGAGGCCTAGCAGAATTTTTGCTGGGATGACAGAATCCTTTGGTCTCCCAACATCATTTACATGGTCTACGAAAGAGCCATGATATCGAATTGAATCGAATCGGCATGTCGAATATACCTTTTAAAGGGGACTCTCAGGCATACATGCCATTCAGACAACCCGCATGACCGAAGAAGCACGCGGGGGCTCATGAAGGGATGATGAACAGAATGAGAAGGGACGAGTGTAAGCCGTTGTGTCTCCGTTTCACCTTCCTATAGTCTAGACTCTAGACAGAGAAATCGAGGGAGACTACGAGACCAAATCATACCCCGAGGATAAGTAAAAATCCAGACGACAGGATACCGAAGAGCGAAATGCCTCCATTCATGAATGGGATTTCTGGCCGACGCTGTATTGACGTATTGAAAAGAATGCTCGTATGCATGTCTGCATGAGGCATCCGTATTCACGTTGCGAATTTACTCTTCACAGATGTTTTTCATTTGGCATCGATATCTCGTAAGTCATCCCTGCTGCGGCGGCCAACTGAGGGTTAGCAACTGGGGCTTGCAATGCACCGTTTCGTCTCTTCTGCTTTGAAGGGCGAGAACTCGCGAATTCGATGGGATTTAACCAAGAAGTGCAGGGGGGGGAGGGGGAGGAAATGAATGGAGTGGGTTGGGTATCGAGGAATATGCACGTGAGCATTTTCCAACACGAAAATGAATTCATTGTCTGGTCCGATGATGGCACAAAGTTCATCAGAAAATTCAGAAAACGCAACTCGTGTGAGACCTGACTTCATTGTCTGGTGGTGCAAAAGTCCATGAGAAAGGACGACCCTTAACCTGACGAGCTGACAAACCGAAATTTTAATTCAGTCTTGCATCAATGAGCAAGTTGCGCCATCGTGAATGAATCAAGAGTGGAATCAAAACAGGCATGTGCTTACAGACGCTAGACAAAAAACAGAAGCTCCAAGACAGGCCAGAAAGTCGACAGATGGAGCTGTTCTGCTCTCCTTCAGCTCATCAGCTGGCCCACTTGCTCTCCCTATTTCCATCTTCTTTGCGAATCCTTTGGAGGGTGCGGGTTAGCGTCATTGCAGAAAGACCTGAGAATTACCTGAAAAAGGTATAGGGTAAACACCCCAGTTCCTGGCCGGTCTCCAGTTGTTGGCCAGTGAGGTTTAAATCCAGCATAACTAGTTACTCTGGTCGTTTTCAAGCATTCTATCAACATATTCTCGTACGAGGACCTATTACTAGTGCTTCCCGGTGTGCACAAAGGGTGACCACTTCCTATGGGAGTCGTATCAGCGTTTCATTCGGAAGGTGTGCGTAAACGGCATGTTTCCTTAACGCTTGCGCAAAGCAATCACGCCGCTTCATCAGCTTCATTTATTGCCAATTTCTCTTGCTGCCGATGAGGTCTCCTGTGTTCCCATTTCCATATCAAATAACCGACTAGATCTGACTCTTAATTATTCATTAATTATTATGAAACTTTAATTACCGGGTTGTCAATACCTGGGAATGTCAAATGCTGCTTTACCTAGTTAGTGGCCACCTAGCCAAAAACTGACAAGGAAATTTTTTTCGTCCCAGATGTTGGCCATACTTATATTAGTGTGATAGAGAAGCACGCGTCCTTGAAACATCCTTGAAAGGGATTCACGCCCCTCCACCTCCTCCCCCTCCTTCTGCGCATGTGGAATATTCCCATGGAACCATGACAATGTGGATTACACGAAGTGCCTTGCTGTCAATGATGCACCCATCTCCTCTCTGACCTTGAAAGACTTCCGGGATATCATTGGTGAACAACTGACATCAACCCTTGAATTGGGAACACATCCAGAGTCCATAGATGAGGTTTGGAAACCGATGGAGAACCTATATCATCGTTTGGTAGGCACAAGTAAGAGGCATCCTCCCGTTCCTCTCCCTCAGCAGCAAAGTGAAACGTCTGCATCCCCTCTGTACGCTGAGATCAGAGAAGTTCCAGAGGAAGTCGACGAGGAAGCTCTAGAAAGGTCTGCGGAGCCGCAGGATTACTTGGTCTGGCCTGAAACTCCCAAAAGGAAAGGCGTCCGGAAGACGGAAAGGTTTCCTTGGACGATGTCAAGTGGAAAATGGAAAAAGATGTCCCAGGAGAAAGAAAGACAGAAGAAACGATTGGAACAAGAAAAAGAAGAGAGGAAGAAGGTCAAAGAGGCAAAGAGAACTGAAAAACTGTGAGAAAACAAGAAAAGGACGAACAAAGGGGAAGTAGAGACAGTGCAAAGTAGAGAGTGGAGAAAGAAGACTTTCAGCCGATTTCGAGGAAAATTTCCATGAAGAATGGCATGGGCCTACCTTCGATGAACGTCTGAAAGAGGCCGGATTCCTCAATTGCGCTTCGTTTTCCTTCTTTTCTTGAGAGAATACATTTTCATTTTTTAAAGGCTTGTGGCCAACAACTGGATCCAAACTGGCCCAGTACTGGTGTAAAGTGGCCAAGAACTAGGTTACATTATTACAATTTTGTTTATATTTTATGATGCTTCAGAAATGAAGTGGAGCTTGTTGCAAGCTCGGCGAAGGGCTTAAGTGGCCAAAAACTGGGGTGTTTACCCTAGTTGCGGTTGAAAGGATGCCCTTCCACTGCACGGCATCTCCTTGGAGCCAAGTCCAGGATAATCTCCTCACAAGTCTGTACAGCAACAATGCAGAAAAGTGGGAGTGCATCTCCCGCTTCCCTTCGCACCGCTGGACCAACTGGAGAGTACACTTCCAGTCTGAACGACTGAGGCCCCAAAGTGAACTAAGCTGGTTCTTCACTTGAAGGCTCCTCAGATTATCAACGCGTTGCCGTCGTCAGTAAACTCTTTTGCGAGAGTCCCGACCTGTTTCTTTTACGATCACGGGTTGCTCCGTCAGTCACTGCAAGGGCAACACTAACAAACGCATTCGCAATATGTCTATGACGTGAAAGTTATTCAATCCTAGAATGGCACAAAATTGGCAGTTAAGGCACTGCTATTTTTTTATTATAGAAAATCAAACTAGGGAGATTACCATGAAATTCTAAAACAAGGATGCTTTGACGAAGTTCCTCACGAATACTAATGACGTGTCTGTACGAATGTAAGGAAGAGAGAAAAAAATTGTGACATTTTCTTTCAGTTCGCTATCAGCCTTCCCATAAGTAATAACGCCGATCAGTCATAAAATTTGCTTTGCTATTTACTTATGATCCTGACAGCTGACGAAGGCTGGTGTAGGCTGCAAGTGGATTTGTACAACCGAATATGTTCCGAGTTCAAACCTTAGTCCATAATGGGATGAAACCGGTAGGGTACAAATGGGGGGAGGGGGGAGGGGACAATGAGCAATGAGTCATTAGAAATTTGCCATTTTACTTTATCGCCATGTCCGTGTTATTTGCTGCGGGAATGGAAAGACTCGCAAAAACTGTCGAGTCCAATCATCCAAAAAAAAGAGCGTAGAGGGTAGATATAACCACGGTCCATAGATTTGTGCAATACGGTAATCCACTCATGCTTGAATGAGATGTGAAAAGCACAGTAGAAACGTATATAATTTTTAATTAGCATAGTGCTGTGCAACCTCGTTATGCCTAGCATGGACATCGACGGAAAAGAGCGTACTCAATGTGAGGGAAACGTTGAAGGAGGAGTTCCCTGCTGCTGGCAGCCACGTCACAGTCATTCTTCAAGAGCCAGATCATTTCTTGCACCCATGTCGTCCCTGTTTCCACGATAAACACCTAACACCCTCATCGTGGGATCGGATGGGATAGAGGCCCGAGTCCTACAGTAGAAGGGAGCGAACGAACCAGTCTTGGGATGCCCGAGGAGGAAGACGTCCGTTGAATAGAGAGGAAATTCCAGGAACTCCCTGAACCTTGCTTGAAATCCGACGGGAAGAATCCAATCCCTCGGCTTACCCAACACGGGGGGATGGGTGTATCCCTTGAAGTTCTCCAAGATTAGCTCACCTCGGGCCTCGTCCATCTCCTCCACACTCGCCATGGTCGGTAACAGGGTAGAGAAGGTGTCAGTGCCAGACCGAGACTGAAACTTCGGCGATGACGAGATTCGGTCGAACGCGGTGCGAGATGGGAAGGAAATAAGCCGTTGTGCCTCGGGGGGACTTACGGTCTGTCTCAAGGTCATCGACTGGTCTCATTCCGCATCCGGCTGTTATACAGGCCTCAATATGTCGAGTAAATCAAGGATTGACCCCTAGTGACCGCAATGCGATGCAGTTTGAGAGGGAGAGGAAACCATCGAACCGATTCGGGATTCTCACTCTTTCCTTCTCGAAATTGGGATGCAGACAAGTTCATTGAGCATCAAGTATGGCGTCACCTTTGAGGTGATGCCATATTTTGAATTTAAATCTTTCATGTCCAAAAGTTCCATTTGAGGCCACGGGCTTAAAGAATTCTCCTAGCCCCGCGAATACTATTTTATTTATAAAGGGTTAAATCGCACTTATAGAAGATTTGCAAAATTTTCCTCTCGAGGTAATATATCCGAATGAAAGTGCGCAAAGAATGAAAATTCCCGAAAACATAAATCTAGAGCTCAATTAAAGTACGGAGAGCCAAAAAAACTTCACATTCCTAGAATTTATTTTCCTATTTTCATGTCAGCCATATATTTAATATTAACACTAGAACTACCGAAGGTACGTGCAAACCTAGAACTATTTTAATACAACGGTCACCTTGACCGCTGTATTAAAAGTCGAGAAAAATCATTATTCTGACGTTGTTTTTCAAAATGTTCATAAACAACAAGATTAAATTTGAAAATAGTGGCATGTTCAAAACGTGGAATTTTGAAAAAGACAACTTCATCACTATCTTTGTTGTTGGGATTTTCTTCTACGAGAACCTAATCGATGATCAGAGTAATTTTCATCACTATCTAGTCCTGCCTCATTTTCGTCTCCAGATTCAGCTTCAGGTAAGTCTAGTAATAACTGGAAGCACTGCAGTGCAGTCATGCGGTGTTTTTTTGGTCTATTAATTTTCGCTACACAGGAGTTTCACGACAGGTGGGCAAAAAGTTGTAGCATAAACAAATCTCAACACGTCCGAAAAAGAATCCTGTTACATTGCACATAAGACGCATGCATTGCTCTGAAACTCAGCTTCGAACAAAGGCACGTGATCACAGCAGGTCGGTCACGTGATCACAGCTGGTCGAACGCGTGAAAACAGTAGGTCAGAGCTGCTCCCGAAACCAAATACATATTTCTCTATGGCGGTCAAAATGGTATTTCTAGGCATGCACATACCTTCAGTAGTTCTAGTGTTGAACGGCCGTTAGAAAATTTCAGTTGCGCTAACTCGTCCAGCACTACAAGCATTGGAATGCGCAAAGTTCCTTCAATGTAATGCAAGGTTCCTTCGAAAACGTCATTCTGCACTGCGCTGCTGCTTATGGGGCTTTCAATTGAGAAATTGCAAATAAGTCAGTTGTCGAATATGCCTTCAACGATCTTTCAACACGTCCCCGTGACAGCGATGGTGATTTTATTTATTTTAGTCTGTTTAATTCTCGCGTATCTTGCTTCAGAATTATTCTATTTTGATGCAGTTTTTTTTTTTAGCAAAAGAAAGCTTTTTCATCTTTTTAAGTATTGAAATAGTTATTTTTCAAAGTTCAGGATGAGGAAAGAAAATTTTACTATTAGATTTTTTACTTTTTTTGAGGCACCCAGTACTTCAGTACTTCAAAAGTGTACTTTGAGAACAAAGTTCACTTCGGAAATACTTACATATTCAACTATAGCGAAAAGTTAATCACTGTTGGACCGACCTGGGCGGAAAGGGAGATTCATTGCTCTCGTTCGTGGAGATACTGACCTGAAAAAGGACAAAGATTGAACTCCGTCCATTATTCGAGAGCTTCACTCCGTTCGCACTAGATGGCGAGAGGGAGAGAGAGAGAGTAGGGAGCGAATGCATTCGCGTTTCTTCAGTTCTCCAGAGAGATTTGATGCTGGAGAGGAGAATCTATACGTCACCGCACTCGCATAAGATCTTGTCAGAATCAATAACCGAGGATTTGAAAGAGGGATTATGTTACCGTGAGGACGAAAAACTGGCTGAATTCGAGGATACCGAGGAGAGTCGCCAATTCCTGTTACGGAAAATCCTTTTGAAGAATTCATTCACTATCTGCCCGCTCGGACTATGTGGGCCGCACACGAGTCGCCGACAAATTCAATCACGCCAGCTTAGGAGCGAGAATCTCATCCACCTCTGCTAGAGCAAATGAAGAAGGCCGGAAAGTGCATGCCTCAACAATACATTTGATGGAAGGTCTCGTCCAGTGCAACTATATCTTTCCAGGCCCCTTTTTAATCGGACGTAACGCTTGACGCCTACATGCAGAAATGACAATTTTCGACATTTTCGAAGTTGAATGCTTCTGCCTCTATCTGAGAAATTTTAACAGGCATTCACCGATGGATTCGGTCACTTTCGCGGGCGATTTTTCAAGTCGAATATTTTTTACATATTCGATTTAAAATATTGAAATTTGACTTTTCGCCCCTAGGGAATAAACGCTACGCATAATAGAATTTGTGCAAGGAAAGATATTATTGCACTTGCCGAGACCTTGCAGAAAAAAAAAAATTTAGCCGGAAAATACTGAGTAACGATTCGCATAGACTGAGAACTGTCCTTCATATCCTTCTAAAAGAAGGATTCCTCACGAACGACCTCTCTTAATCTCAAGTTAAGAAAGGGTAGTGCCCTAGACATTGCGCTTCAGTGATGTTTTTTCTCTGGCCTTTAGCTCTCTCAATCCAACAGTGCTTATAATGAAGGTGTCCAGGCGGCTGCTTGGGTTTTCTAAAAAGAAAAAGTGGGCTAAGTTCCCATAAGAGATGTTAATAAAGTCATTTTCACTGTCAGCGCTGTTTAGGATATGTTTCTAATAGATTACAATTTTAATTAATATTAAAAAAACAAGAATTTAAACTCATTCGCATCTTTTGGCAGTAAAAAAAATCATAATTTTGAAATGCCACGCTGAAAACATTATAGACCATGATCCGAATGGAGATCCAAATTCGACTGCTTGCCTTTTCACAACCGCGCGATCTCCTCAGGAGGAAGAGTAATGGATTTCGAGTGGTAGTATGCCCTGAGTGGAGAGTATCCCAATATTCATTTTCCAATGTCTTTGGTTTTCAGGAACTATAATTTGACATAGTAGCCCTGAAAACGACAGTCCATACTGTCTTGGAAGCAATAAATAAATGTAAATTTTATTTCATGAAAACCGAAGACGTATGGCAATAAAAAACAGTACACGCCATTCGAAGTCCTTTTTACGTGACAGCGAGACAAGGCAACGATGCGCTATTTACACTCTCTGCATCGTCACCGCCAGATATGGGGGTTCGTTCGCGAAGGGGTTCGTGGAGGCTCGGCTGCAGGTGGCCTGGCGATATGCAGGGACGACAGAGAAATGTTTTTAATCCATTCCTTTCCCGAGATAGACTCTCGTCTATTTCCCGCATTCACATTTTTGTTATGCAATGTCTCCATGACTTGCAGAACGGACAAGATGAATTTCGCACAAGTCGGCGTATGCACGGTTAAAAATAACCTAAGAGGCAAAACGAAAGAGTTGCCATGTGAAACGAGTCCTTCTTATCTATCATAGCTAATGAAATCAACATTCCTTCATGACTGTCACTGGCAAAATATTAGAAAAATCGCTTGACTTGTCTGCATCGGAGGTCATGTACTTCTCAGGCACTTGCGATGCTGGAATGAAAAGCTCAAGTATGAACGTGATGAACTCCTATGCAAAAGGACTTGGATAACAGAGATGGGTGCTTTTTCTCCTGATAGGTACGAGGGCCACTCAATAAGTTATCTACCTGAATATGAAAGGGATGAGCGTGGGCCTGTGCCTGCTGTGACATGTCTCGACAGGTCTCGTGAGTGCCCCACCACAATTCCAGCTCTGTGGCTCAAGTCCGTTCAAAGTGGTAACGCATTAGATTTCATTTCCTGAGTCTGTGTCATGGATTTGACGAAAGTCGAACATCGTTCAGTGATCAAATTCCTCACCAAAGAAGGGAAAGCACCTAAGGAGATTCATGAACGTATATCTAACGTTTATGGTGTGTCTTCGCCTTCTTATTACCAATTTAAATTTTGGAGCAAGCAGTTTAAGTGGGGAAGAGAGTCAATCGAAGATGACCCAAGGTCGGGGCGCCCTGTGGAGGCTTCTGATCAGGAAATGTGTGACAAATTGGAGAGTGCGATACTGGAGGATCGTCGCACCAAAGTCTCCGTTTTAGCTCATGAATTGGGGATTTCAGACGGCACAGTGATTCACATTATTCATGAAAAATTACACATGTCCAAAGTCAGTTCTCGATGGGTCCCAAGAATGCTGACTCCAGCTCAGAAGAACAGATCTGACATCTGCAAGGAAAACTTGGAGTTTTCTAAACAAATCGGGGAAACTTTTTTCCCAGAATAGTAACTGGTGATGAATCCCATCACTGGGATCCCGAAACCAAGCAGGAGTCCATGCAGTGGAAGCACGAGGGATCGCCAACGCCTCGCAAATTTCGTGTTCAGAAATCTGCAGGAAAGATTATGGCCACTGTGTTTTGGGACAGCGAGGGACTACTGCTGCTTGAGTTCATGCCAGACGAGTGTACAATCACTGGCGATTCATATGCTACCACCATGAAAAATTTACATGATGCCATCGGGGAAAAACGCAGAGGAAAGTTGTCAAGGGGGGTCCTTCTTCTCCATGACAACGCGCCCGTCCACAAATCATGGAAAGTTCAGGCAGCAGTGAGGGAGTGTGGCTTTCAAGAGTTCAACCATCCTCCCTACGGCCCGGATCTGGCTCCTAGTGACTATTTTCTGATCAGACACTTGAAAAAATGTTTGCGGGGAAAAAGATTTCCATGCAATGAAGAACTGAAAGTTGCCGTTTCTGATTGGTTTGATGGACAAGAAGTTGACTTCTATTCCCAGGGAATAAAATCCTTGGAATCAAAGTGGAATAAGTGTGTTGAGTTAAAAGGTGACTACATTGCAAAATAAAGTGTTATTTTTACCCTTGGATGTTTCTTTCTTATTCAGGTAGATAACTTATTGAGTGACCCTCGTACTTTTGACTTGCGTGGTAGAGGCATGGACCTCATCCGACGTGGCAGCTAGGCTGGCCCCATTTCCTCTTTCTGCAAATTTCTGCGGATATTTTCGAAGCTAAACGGCATCACACGATTGCAGACATTGGGTGGCAGATTCCAAATGAGAAGTTGGAGTTATGATTGTCGTTGGGCCATTCTGCCGTACGAAAACGAATTTAGCTCCCGCATATGTCGCGTTTCGGAAAAGTGATCAATCTAATCATTCAATATTCAATAACGAAATATGCTCAACCCCTTCTAGGTGTAACTTTAACACCTCATATTATCGCGTAGGTTTTATTTTCGCCATATTCGCGATTCAAAATAAACGCGAATGAAGGGGTCACGACTTGAAGACAGAGAACAAAGCAAACGCGATGCATGTCCCTTACATGCACACCCCTTACATGCTTGTAAGAGTCATGCTTGTAAGGGGTGCCCCTTGCACTGAAGCGTGGCTCTCTTCCCTCTCGCAGTCGCAAGAGTCGAAAGAGACTCCCGAAAGCCCACCACACACGCATTCGAGTTTCACCGAAAAGTACAATTATATGTTAAAGTGATGCTGCCACGTTCGGAAGTCGGGACTCTAAAGAACGTCGTGTTCCTCTTCCAGCGATGCAGTGACGAACAGAAGGGGAGTGGGCAAGGAAGGAGGAAATGACGTAAAAGCGTGTTTAAGTTCCGCAAAGCATTCGATAATTTAAAAATGCGAAATTTTTTCCCAACAAAAAGGGGGGTTCCACAGTATTTTTAGTCGCAAACCCCACTCGGTTTGATTTGTTTTATATACAAATTGTCGAACGTCATTATTTTATCATGCTCTAGAGCAGTGGTCGGCAACCTTTTGATAGTGGCGGGCCGGATCGTCATAGTACAATCAGGTCACGGGCCGCAGAGCGATAACTGAGAAGTAGTGCTGAGAGGTGCAGATACAGGTGCTCTCAGAGGTTTCCAAATTAAGATTTTTTGCTTCTATGTTTATTTGAACTGAAATAAGTGTGCAATGAACACACTTTAATAATAGAATCAGATACAAAATTGCTGTACATAAAACTTGATGCTACCACAATGTGTGATTCTCACATTTCTCAACCGTAATACAGGCAATATTTGGTAATTTGAGACCAACATCTCGGCATGTTGGTCGCTCAGTGCGAACTTTGTGCCTCTGCTTATAATTTAATGACGTGATAACTAGCTCGAACTGGAGCCATGTTTTCCTGCACTCTCTACTTGAAAATATTCCCCTGAGCAAACAAGGCCTTTTTCAGAGTCTGTCTAATCAGTCCTGATCTGGCCTTTCAGAGAGTCATACTTGCCTTTTTGATGTGCTTCGTAATTCTGCCTACTGCTATATTCCTTGAACACCGAAACACTCTCCTTACAGACAAGACTAACTGCCTTATCTCTGCACTGCACAAACAGGTAATCGCGTGTCCGCTGGTCGCTGAACACCCGACACTCGAAGCCAACTTTTCACCTTATTTTTTTTACTGATTTTGACAGCGACATGGTGGAAGGGCAGGTTCACAATAAAACAGAAATTGAAAACGTCCACGAACACACCACCAGCCTCCGAAAGCCAAGAAAAGTGCAGCACGACTAACACGTCCCGCCCTCTCATCTCATCAACATAAAACAAAGGATAGGCGAAACGGAGGGCGCACGAACTGGCGCAACAAGACGAAGGATTAGCATTTCTCGAGGCTGAAATTCGAACCAAGTCCTCTACGTTTGCAAACCCGCCGCCTCACGCGCCGACGACGGTTTGTAATGGTTCGATTATCAGACAATCGCAGGTCATCGGCAAGCAATAAGAGCACAGAACACTGACAATTTTTCTCCTTTCCAACGATAAACGAGGCTGCTGTGAGGAAGAGATAAATTTGTCCAAGTTTCATGGATTCACTTGAGAAAAATTTAGCGCCGCCCGACCAAGGTTGTGGCGGGCCGGATGAAATCTCTTCGCGGGCCGTAGGTTGTTGACCATTGCTCTAGAGCAGATGTGCGAAAGCTACTGATGTACCTGTACACGAGTGAATGAAGACTATGCTCATTAAAATGCACAAATAAGTCAGGAAAATGTTTTGATTTCCCATACGTTTTAATACTGCCATGATAAACGCTTGGCTCAAATCTATAAATGTATTATTCCTATTGGCCTTTATTCTCCCATCAAAGGCTTTCGTTTTGAGCCAAGGTTTTATGAGAACGCTGGTCTCCCAGAACAACACGCATCCCCACGGTAAACATGAACATATGGCCCATGCATACCTCCAACGGCTGGCATGCATGAAAGCGTAACATGACTGTCAAAACAGGTAACATGGTTAATTTAGCAAGATAAGAATTGACCTTCTCCCGTGCTGAGATTCCATGCACTGAGGATGACCGATGCCTTTCGTGACATCCACTTATTCCGGCTCATTCTACTCTAGGAAATGGATTTTTTAAAATTGTGTAATGGAGGAAGCATTCCCAGGAAAGCGTTGCAACGCACCTTAGCTGGAGTTTCAGCTTCTGAGTTTCTCAGCAGTTAAAAAACACCAGCTCTAAAACTTAGGATCGCTCATGAGGGAGGCCACCACCAACGTTACGAAATGTGTCTTACCTTTTCATTATCGTATCGAATGTCTCCTTTGACTGAATCTATCCGGCCATTCAATGGAGCAGAGACACTTCCATCGACAAGTATTGCTCGAGGTGCCACTGGATGTCCGCCTTCTATTGCTCGCAGTAAAAGTTTCGTCATTCCTCCTCGAAAAACGGCACTGAGGGGGGGGGGGGGGTTGAGGTGAACTGAGAAAATAACAGCCCACATTATACAATCGTTCGTCTAGTAAGAAAAATTCGACTGTCCTGGGGCTCAAAATGTTTTTAGGTTCATGCTGCTTCTCAAAAATACTATTGCGAAAAAAGTATTCCAAGGTTTTAGGAGCGCAGTGCGCAAAATATAGATATATTAATAAAAGAGAAATAAAAGGAAGATGCCAGGGAAGGCAAACACGCTTGGCATCGGATGGCGTCTTCAAAACACTCGACCGTCATAGGCCACGAGCTGGGAATATTTTCCTCGTGAAGGGGGTCCTCTTTTTCCTCCATGCTGAAAAGGAAGGCCTCCGTATTGGAAGTACACCTGTGACAGGTGTGCCGCGCGATCTGGCGAAATGACGGGGGATATATGTGGGAGAGGGGCCGGGGGAGGGAGATCAGTCCCGGAGGGAGATCGGTCGGGGTGGGAGACGAGACAGCCTTCCCTGGCGGGCCCGCATTCTAAGTAGTAGTGCCGCAGGTGAGAGTTGTCTGAAGTTCACCTGCACTCTACTATTTATCATGCTGGTGCTGCTCGAACGTCCACGGGTGATTCGTCGAGGGGGAACGAGGTGGCTGCTGACAAGTCTTCGGATTCAGGTGGTCGTCGCTCCGATTTCATCTTCTTCTAAATCGACTTTTGAGAATAAATCGCGAAGCGAGCAATTAAATTTTCAAAGTGTGTACTTTTTCAAAAGGAAGGGGGGGAGGCAAAAGTCGGCATGTATGATGAAACTCGTAAATTATCAAGGTTCACTGTTTGGGTACGGAGGTCAAAAGGCATTTTTGCTCTTTATGACATCCCATGTCATGATGAGCAAATGAAACGAAGATAGAGCGTTCGTAACCCAAGCCTACTCTTCTTAAAGATAGGTATATTTACGGAAGCATATCCATCTATTGCCTGGTTACTTACTTATATTGCTCCTCTCTTTTTTTTCCTTCGCCCATGAAGGTATCTAACATCCTAAAGTAGTCACGGAAGAGGCAGGGACTACCAAACGCGTTCCACGCATTCATTAGGGATCTAATTTCAGACTGATCATATCGTTTTGACATCTTCCGACCCGTCTTTAAGAATACTTAGTGGCTTCAGAGATTCGCCCGGTTGTCCGCTGCCAAACGATTGTGATTAAGTATCCAAAAGTATGTAAATATAAAGTATTTGTCTCATGGATGCAAATCCCATAACAAATTTTTGTAAATGAATGTCGATTGGCAGGTGTTTGTCACATTTTTGCCGACCACAGGCTTCCGAGTACGATCGACTTCACCCGCATCGCGTTCCGATCGACGAACCATCAGCATAGCTGTGACACAGAGTTTGCATCCATGTAAATGTATTTGCGTGAGTTGGACTTCCATAATTAGCACACAAGATGAAAGATCTATAACTATAACCGTACCGCAGCAGGGAACCTTCACCATCACGCCACGAATCCGAGTGCATAAAACAGCTGCGACTCTCTCGCCCCGCTCGACAGCCCTCGTCTAAGCACAAGAACGCACGTGAACGGGCATTAAGGCCATCCCAGTTCCAGTCACGGCAGCCCCAGCTCCGCGTCCGACTCTCCATGCCACTTCAACAAGGCTTCGAGGCGTCGATGGGCGACGGACCACTCGTCGGAACGAAGTCTCGCCTTTTAATAATATCTCAAACTGAAATTTGGGACAGGACTTCTATCCTAGGGGGCCCGATTTCTCTACGAGTCGAGAATTATTCCGAACCGTTCCCTATGGATTCAGGGTTACAGACTCACGCGCCATCGTGAATATATGTTTCTTAAATTCATGAGCAAATCGATTTTATTTTTTTTTTCAGCCTGGAGCTAGGAATGTGTATGCTGCACTTTAAATTTTTTCATTATTAACCTAATGCAAAGAAAATTCCTGGCATAGTTCATCCTCGCGACGGGATGCAGAAATTCGCATTTCCTGATCCTTGTCAATGACAGAGAGGGACTTCCATAATGAATCCAGATCACCTGACGCATAGGAAACCAAATCTTGGGGAATCGCTATTCCCATGACTCATTGAAAAAGGCTGGCAGGTCTCCCGATTTCGGGATGAATAAATCACATCTATGGCACTGTTCGGTACTGAATAATGCAAAACTCCACTGTTCTTACGCTCTACCACTCATACCAGCCAGCATCTAAAAGAAAAATCCCATTCAGCGCAAAAGGTACGCGGCAGCACACAAACGCATGGCATAGGAACAGGAACTCGATGAGAATACTTTTTTTATTCACAGGCATCCTGTGTGGATAATTACGAGGGTACACGGCAGGGCCGTATCTAGGATTTCATTACGGGGGGGGGGTTGAGGTCTGGCGTATTCACTGTGGCTATTTTTTTAATACTTGTCATTGTAAGTCTTTGTGACATATCTGGATTTTTCTGTAAGTTGCAGTGCTTAATAAGTGATAAACTATTAAAGATAAAAAAGACCAAGTACTGCGCCGTTTACACCGACGAATAGCAGTATGGAAAAAAATTTAAGGAAGATATATCGGGGGGGGGGGGGGGGGTGGAACCCCAT